>VYXF01004768.1:0-31936 GCA_013397295.1 Polioptila caerulea
TCACCCAGACTCATACCTTAAGCTTCTGGGATCTTTGTTTCAAAAATTGAGATTCCCTCCTCAGATAAAATCCCAGAGAATCAACCATGGTATTTTTCACTCTGTTTGTCACAGACAGTGTGGCCATTCAAGAAATCTTTTTCATGTAATCTCTTTCCTAAAAATCAAGAACAGTCTAAGTATTAAGGACAAATATTTAGGGATTGTATAATCAGTAAATCACAGAGTGATGAGCACCACAATAAATTTTTAAAAAATTAGCTGGAGGCCTGATATAAACATGTGAAGCACATCTCACCTATGGAGGCTGTACTTTCTCTCCCTCGTTCTCAGGTTTCTGCCACCATCCTTCACATGAAGGTGACCTTTGACTTAGCCTGTGGAGGAAGGCTCTTTTCCTATTGCCCATAAACTAATCTATCCAATGACATCACTTCTGTCGTCAAAGTACAGTAATCCAGAGTCAGCTTGTCCTGGCAGTAAATTTGGGGTGCATTTTCAAGCAGGTCTTATTTTTGATAATTTGTTGAGACAATTATTATTATATTTTGATATATTTTAATAATTGTTGAGACAATGATACTATACTATATTATATATTACTACATTATATATATAGTATATATAATACATAGTAGGATATATTATATATATAGTGTATATACATAGTATATACTATACATACTATATAATGTATATAGTGTATATATAGTATAGTGTGTATATATATATAATAGTATATAAAACTGTTAAATACTTCCTCTAAATTGCAAAGTTAATTGCTTGGCCAGACTTAAAACTCAGGCATTCAAGAACTTATCCAGGTCTTGTTCAACTATGGTTCAAGTGCTGCCTCAATGAAGTAGCAGAGTACTTTGGAGGAGCACATTAAATAACTTGAGGCAAAGCAAACCTCTCTAAACTTTCCTATAGAACACTGTCTTTAGTTGCAGAGAAAAAACACATAAGCCCTGCTAAAAAGAAACATTGTAGTATCTACTTTTCAGGTCAGGAACTTTTTCCCCAATATGTTGTTCTCATTGATTCATTAATTCTATGGAGCTGCATGCAAGTTTGCATTCATTATTTTACCTGTTCTGAACTAGAATAGGTTACAAGGGTCAAAAGCTCTATTTGAAAAAAAAAAAAAAAACCAACAAAAAAACCAACAAACAGCACACGAGATAAGGCTGTACACAACAGCATTTGATGTATTACATCTCACTGGTATCTGACAACCCGTACTCCCTGGTGATGCAATCCTTTTCTAATAATTTAGTCTCAGTCTATTAAAAGACAATTACAAATAATGCAGCCAAGCAAGTGGTGAAGGATGTCTAGAATAGTACTTGTAGAAAGGTTATCAAAACACAATTCTCGAAAAGGAAGGGTGGTATTGATTTTTTAATCATTTCAGATAGAGACTGTTATATAGATTTTCTAAAGGATTGAACATAACTAGAAGAAGCTGAAAATGGATTTCCTTCTTACAACTTCAAAAGTCATAATAAAAGATTTATATGTATATATATATATATATATATATATAAAATATATTTACTGCTAAGTAAAGAATATAGCTAGCCATTCAGAAGTCATCAAGAAACTGTTTTCTCAAACACAGAACTCCAGCTTTCTGCATTTCAAGAGGCTTAAACAGGAAGTAGCTCTGTGGTAGTCAGCCTCTATGCTGAGCCCTCCATATCAGACTTCCTTTTCTTTGAACTTAAATGGTTGATCTGAGATGTGAAATATGTTATAATGTCTTTAAGAATCAACATAGTCCTGAATATGCTGTTTATCTCGAAAATGTAGTAAATAGCATGCAATTTTATTACAGTGTGACCATTCTGCCTATAAAGTATAGTGAAAAGTTTTTGATTTTAAAAACATTTCTTGTTACCCATATTCATGTTAAATAAAAAGTTTGTGGTTTAAAGGACATCCTTGTCCATACTAATAAATGATGAAGTTAGCTCAACCTCTAAGATATGAAAATGTCATTAAATGTACTACTTGCATATTCTAAATTCCCCTACATATCAACATCCTAATGAGTTCTAGGACTTCCATGAAGATCAGATGTTTACAGTGTCCTGACAAGGCTGTTTGAACACTGTCCCAGTGCTTCCTGCTAGGTGTCAATATGTTGGCCAGAGGTCACCTAGCAACCATTAGTTTGGAGAAAAACTGTATTATAAATCTCATAAAAATGCTGTTTATTCTTTAATGACTATGATTTTGCAGTATACATTTTAAGTGTACATGCACATGGCTCCCTCTTCTGGAAAATCCACACAGAAAAGAAGAACTACCCATTTAGAAATGAGGAAAAATAATAATAATAATAAAGGGGATAAAGGGAGCAAAATGAGGGGGCAAAATGACATTTTAAAGTAGTGTAATTTTATCAAACCTATCATTTTCTTTCTCAGCCTTTTTGCAGGTTTTTTTTTGTTTTGTTTTGTTTTTTTGTTTTTTTTTTTTTCATGACAATTTTACCTCAAATGTATAATTTCAGCCACAAAAATGTTGAGAACAAAGACATTATGATGTATATTTTAGTCAAAACACTAGAGTCAAATAATGTTCGAGGAACTGAAAAAGAAAGTGACAGAACAGATTGGCACTACGATGGAAAAATGTTTGAGTACATTAAAGAAACCAAACAGTGGAGCTCAAATGAGTAGAGAGGTGTTTGCCACTGCTTACACAATACATGAGAGATGAATGTGACCCATATTCATAAGGGCAAGGAAGACAAAAAATATTTTAAAACAAAAAGGTAAGTTAAAATCATGAATTGAAAACAAATTAACTCAGAAATATGTCTCCTATGTAAAATGCATTTTTTAATATATTTTAAATATATTAAAATTTACAAGAAGCTAAGAAGAAGATATTTCTTTTCAAGTGTGATCGAAAAGGTTCTATTGAACTAAGATTTTATTTTCAGGGTTAAACAGTTTGATCAATATACTCGAAATGACAATTTTGTTGAAAAATTGAAGCAAAAAATCAAATGCCTGTGTACAGTATATTTGAAGATGAATACAGTCAACAGGATAAAGCTTAGAGCAATCTCACTTAAAGGCAACACCTTTACATTCTCACCTTTGTTTATGAGGAGCTGAAGAGGTAAACGGAACTAAAAAAACACCTAACTACCCAGTTTAGATTATTAACTGAGATATTATATGGATATTCCATGTTAGATAAATAAAAATAATTTAATAGTAGAATAAGAACAAAGGGGATAAAATTCACCTTCTGAATTCAGCTTAATAAGATAAATTAGTAATATAAATTAGCTTGAACTGCAACATTGCATTCTCATTAGGAATGTAATTTCTCCAAGAGTTTTAATAGCTGAAGGATTAAAGCAGATGGACAAGAATTTCCACTTCATATAAGCCCTGGGAAATGGGATATTTCTCTTGTGATTTTGACTGGCTAAGCCAATGTAATTTATCAGGCGAGTAAATCCTGTTCATCAGTACTTTCCATACAGTTTTCACAGAAGAAAAAGAAGAGCTTTGAGTACAGACTTAAAGGTCTGTCTTTAGGGTCTTTGTTTTTATTTTTAATTTATATCTTTGTATTTTCAGATTTCCATAAGTTACTCTATTTCCCTCTCACAGATCTAAATTCTTATTGGAAATTAGTGCTACATATTAAGTTAAGGGCCAACAGGCAGCGAGTTAGAAATAGTATTGAATATGAGATTAAATCTTTGAATTTCCTCATTTCATTCCTTAGTTTAATTACAAAAATGATATAGATCTTCTTTTATTCTTCACAGAAAACATGAGAAAAAGGAAAAAATCATCCAGGTTTTCTCAAAGAGAAGTTCTGTAGAATAATTTACAGTGCAACTAAGCCACTTCATTAACTTTTTAAGGGCTGCTGTGCACACTTGGACAAAAATTAATAAAAATACAGAAATTAAAAATCATATTTTAACAGTGTAATAGAACTCTTTAGAAAAGCTGAAAATGAAATGAGAACTGCTTCATAAGCAGCATCAAAATATTGCATGATGATGGATAAAGATGACATTTACAAGGTTTGGGAATGCAAAATGGTGAAGTTTACAGGAAATTAATCTAATATGGTAGACATATCATTTCTCACAGAGGCTGGATCATAATTCACCTGTCTTCGTCTGACAAGGTCAAAATTTACTACAGTGTACACCAGACAACTGTAACTTGAAGAGGCTTCATCACATCTTAAATCAGTTTCTGCATAATTTCAGACATAAAAATCTAATTCTGTGGCAACCAGAAGATGCATCCCTGCTATATTAAAAGGAAACTCTCCAAACTTTTGATTAATGAAGAGAAAAAACTTTTATCTACTTAAAAAGGCTGTTCATAATTAATTTGATTTATCAGAAAGCAAACAAATATACAGTTCCCTCAGAAAGATAACACATATAACAAAACCATCCCTTTCTTTCAGCATATCAGCTTCATTTCAGACTAAAGGTTCATTCTGATTAAGGTGAAAACAATACAATCAATTAAAAAAAATGCAGAGTTGCTCTTTGGGGTATAGATTACAAAGTCAGCATATTCTGTATATATTTCACCCTAACTACAAATTCAGTTCTTATCTATTTTTTATGGGTTCTTCCAACAACATAATACACAAACACACATGCACCAAAAAAAAAAAAAATAAAATAAAATAATATATTCAAGTAGAAGACATTAGTTTTGGTAAGGGTAAAATTTTAGGAGCATTGAAGAGGCTCTTCTGATCAACAATAAGGGTCTTTGAGGCATTGCTCTATCTTTTGGCATTCATCTACTCAGTAAAATACTTATGCATATTTAATGGAACCTAATATTGAAGGAATAAATACTTGTAGAAAACATAATTTTTAGTTATGTATGACCCTGGTCAATTTATTATGATTTCATGGGAAATTACTGGCATTCCACAAACAGGACCAACTTGCCTCAGTTCTGGTGGAGTTCTGTTCACTTTCTTATTGACACATTAGACCACTCCAAAGTCTGCTTTTCCCACCAGCCAGAGCCCAATCCCATGACTGACACCATCTCTGGACCTTTGGGAAAGGCTTCAGGCTGCCAAGGACCTGTAATAATTGGACAAGTTGAAGCAGGTGCTACAGATAGTCCATGAAAATCACCAAATTCTTTGAAACATTCATTGAAGCAGGAAGAAATATTGTATCAGGTTTTGCAGGGATCAGCGCTAAGGGGCAGTGTCTGATTTCCTGATCCCAGAAGGGCATAATGTTTCAGTCATGTGCCAAACTTGTCGAAATTTCCAGAGGAAAAAGATTAAAACAAGACAAATTTTGACAGTGGGACACTGATCATCATGATCCCCTGGAAGACTTCAGGGCCAAAAAACTTGAATTACTTAATAGCTGAAAGGTTTGTTTTATAAAGAAATCTCAGATTTACCAGCCACCTTTCAGGTATCCAAGGTTATCTAGCCTGAAAAAGTTATTATTCTACATAATATACTGGAAAATATAGAAGCATCAAGCTAATCAAAGTGCAACAGATAACAGATGAGTAGGCACCTTTACTCAAATCCTTTCAGCTCTTTTTTCTGCTGGTAGAACAAAAGAAAGAGGCATTCATTTACAGCTCTGCAAGGAGCAACAAATCAGTAAACACTGATCTTAATGAAATGAGGAATATTTTCCTGTGCTTTTCATCTACTAGGAAGGAAAAGAGGCGGTGATGTTAAAGGATAAGGCCTGGTTGATTCCCAACTGTATGTTTAGTAGAAAGAAAGCAGGTGGACATGGGAGAGAGTTTCCCATTGTTGCTGCTGCATGTCAATTGTAAAGTAATAGGGAAAATGCTACTAGCAGGAAAGTGGAGTGAAATTAGATATCTGTTCAGTAGAATAAGTAGCAAAAGAGTGATACAATTACCTGAAATCCATCAAAGTGCAGCTGAAGCATCCCTGGAAAAAATGAAATACTGGCTTGTGCCTAAAAGGAAGTTTCCTTAAAAAAAAAATTAATTTCTCTTCCTAGATCTTATGACAGATTATTTTAACATATGCTTTTATCTGTAAATAAATATGTCTCAAAATTAGTCACAGCTTTTAATTTTTTAATATTTCAAGATAAACATGCCATGCATTATATATTGAAACTGTATATCACAGTCTATTTTTGCTCTGGGTAACAGAGGATAACTAGGTATGTTATCATTAGGGTTTATTAGATATTCTTTCTATTACAAGAACAACAGTCATTTCCCCAGATATAATGATGGCTACCATAATATCAATAGTGTTTTTTTACTACATTACTAAATTAATTTTCATGTCCCTGGCAGTCATGGAACATAGCCTACAATTTCTTTGCAGAGCCTACAAGTGAAAAGTAAACCTTGGCAAACACCATTCTTTGGACTCCATGCTAGTGGTACATGGCAGAGCAGGATAGGTTAATTCATTGTTGCTTTAGCTTTTGAACCTTAAGAATGCAGCATGAACATGAAATACAGTCAGGGTATATTCGGCCTGAATATTAAGAGACAGTGCTTTCAACTACCCCAGAATCTTGACTGCAGTCAGTGTGTATGCCTTTGATTGCCTTATTGATGGTCCCAAAGTGATTTATATAGTTATAAAGTAGATTTTAAAAGACATTCTATGAAAGAACTAAGTCAGTGATTTATGTTATCCTATTATGGTTCAAAAGCAGTTAATAAACTCATGCTGTTTTAAAGACAGGTTGGGTATGGATTTGCTATAAAGATATGGCATCACAAAAACATCAATCTTAATATTTTCGCTTTCTTTCCTTATTTTGAGGGGGAGTTGGAAAGGTTTGGAGCAGAGAACTTGCAAGAAAATGTGTCATTTTTTCTGCATTTGATATTCCTTATCATTTATATGCCCTACTGACTTGGAGTGGTCACTGCAGTTTTTTGATTAGCTAATTTGAATCCTGCTGTTTGATTATCAGCGCCTTACGTTTTCTTTGGGCTAGAAGTTCTTCAACTGCAAAAACTTCCTTTTCAGAAGTCTTCAGCATTGAGCTGACTAGCAGGCAAAACCCCCAAAGAGTTTCCAAGTGTCAGCAGTAAAAATTATACTGCGGGCTACTGCATTCTGATCGCTGTTCCCAGCTCAGTTTCTGTTCCTTATCCACCTTAATCTAAATGTGCATTCCACTAAACCAAAAATAAATTTAAAAAATGAGGCTAAGAACCACATTTCAGGATTAGAATCTAATTCTCATTGGAATTAGAATTAATATGTTTAATTTTTAATAACACATTTATTATTAGATATCTGACATTCAAAGATATCCAAAAGCAGTGGATAAGAATAACTGATTTTATATTATCTTTCACCTTGTCTATCTTAACATACATTCATATTTTCCACCTGTGGATAAAAGCAGTGGATTCATTAAATTAAAAATTACATGGTTAATATTTTGCAAATTTTCTCTGGAGACAAATATTCAGAAAACAGAGAAATTGATCTTTCCCTTTTTTTGAGTGCAAGAAATTGTATGTGTAATCTGATAACAGGTTACCTGTTTATTCAATTTTCAAAAGTATGCTGTATTAAAATATAAAATTCACATTTTGATAATATAAAAATTCAAAGGCATAAGAAAATACAGAGACTAAAACTGTAGGAGTATTATTATGTAATACTAACATATAAGTTTATAATTCTTTTAAATTAAATTCACACAGAAGCAGAGACTTGGCTCAATTTCTCTGTTTAAATTTCCTTTATTTCCTCCACTTAAAGACGATTGTGCAAAAGTCTGTGGTGAAGCTTAACAAATGGCTGGATTTCACTCAGAGCATTGACAAGTGACCTTAACAGCTGCTTGGAACGTGTCTAGCTAATCTGCATAAATAAAACATCCATTTTAAGTGGTGAAGTTTCTATGGACAGTAGCAATTTGATTCTGTCTCCATCAACTCTCATAATTTTCATATATTGATTCTTTGAGTACCACTGTTATATCACCCTGTGCTAATACTTACTGTCACATTCATAGCACAGCAAAATGGAAGCAAAATATCACAGAGGGATTTTTGAAGATTCATGTTTCTTAAATAAACCACAATTTCTCATATTACTACCATCATGTTGAAAAAACTGTCTTCACCTCTTTCAAAAGTCTGCCAGTCGTTTGGTATATTTGCTGCAAATTGGAAATGCATTGCAGAAAATGTATGGGTTTAGTCAAATAAAATAAAATTATATGGCATCTAGCTTTCAAATATTCTAAGTATGGCAAACCTATTACACATTTTATTTATGTAAAGCCTGCCACTGCTTCACATGTGAAAGGGCTGCATTAACAGGAAAGATTAAGATACATCATACAGACAGAATGTCACTTAAAATATTCTCAGAGATCCAGAGGTTGCCTATCATAAAAAGGCTTGCTGGTATAGCCTGCTCTCTATTACCTATTCTGTAAATAAAATGAGCTGGAGATACATACAAATTTTCCCTTGATTTGGGAAACAGAGTCTTCCTGGATCAGGAAGAAGAGAGAAGTGATTTTAGAGCAATCTTTTCAATGCCAAATACGCAATAAAAGTTACTGTAGCTTTCGTGGATGAACATGTACATCACGGTTGTTCTCTTTCCCCTCTGTTCACCCTGCTGGAAAATCTACAACAGCAGAATTGATTCTGAAACTAGAAAATACCATTAAATGACATACCTTACCCCTTCTGGCTATGCAGACAGAGATATACATTCATCTGTACTGAAGTCAACAATGGATGTAGCTAAAAAGTAATTTCCAGTTATGACTTAGAAAAGATAGATATACAATTAATAATTTCTCTTGATAGTTTCTTAAAATGCTTTATTGTCTTTCTCATGGGATAATTGTGCCTATTTCTAAATTGTCCCTAAATTTCAGCCAATACACTTGTTTTGTCTTTCTTTGCTGAATCGCTTTTTGATGTTATTTTTCAGCAATGTAGAAAGTTTCAAAAAGCAAATCTATACTCTTATCTGGCTGATTTATTTTTTTGGCATGTTTCTCTTCTAGTTGTAATCAATTAAAAAGCCTGTTCCCTTATTTTCCTTTACAAGACTGCCTTTGTCCAGTCCCTGTCCGTGTTGTTCTGTGCAAAACATATCAGCCAAGTAATTTTGAGGTAGATATCATGGGTGTTAAATTCACTCCCTAATTTAAGACAATAATGTTTATAACTAACAACTCTTATATTTTCACAGAAATCTGAGTCTTGCCCTGATTAAAAAAAAAAAAAAAAAAGAATAAAAGGAAAAAAAAACCCCAAGCAGATTAATGGAAGACAGCAACATTCTCACAGTTTATCACATATGCAGGTCTGTTCTTTAGCAAAATTTCAGAAATAGAGTTATTTGACTTATGGAATAGTATATTTTTTTGACTTATGGAATAGTAAACCAGTACCTTCACTGGGCTGCTACCACCTTCTCTCAGTCTGTAATCAGCCCTCTGCCACACTGCCATACTCTATTGCAGGGTGGACAGTCTTTGGGAGGAGGAGAATAGACCCCTGTGTTTCCAAACAGAGACAACAATTTCAGAACAATGAAACCACAGTCATTACTTTTACTCAAGATGCAACATTTATATCCATGGGTAAGTTATAACACTGTTTTCTCATGTGAGTATATCAATACTATTCAACATGAATAAATACTGAGAAAAGAATGCTTATATGCATTCATTTGAATGAAAACTATAAATTCAATTTGACACAGTTGAGAACCTTTTTCATTGTTAAGAATATCTAAATAGGTTCCTTTATTTCTCTTTTCAGAGAAAGATAGCCTTGCAATTGTGTACTTAGTTCACAATTCTCTGCATAGCTAGCAGGAAATCTTGTTTAACCTGCAATGAACTGAAGAGTAAGCAAAAATAATACCACTGCAATCCACTGCAATTTTGCTGCAAAGACACAGGACTTCAAAGCAAAATCAAAACAAATAGTTCATGAATAACTCATGGCTTGATACATTTATATAGAAACATTCAATGAATTAGTTCCAAAACAAATATGTTCATACAATCAGAATATTTTTTGTTTAATAATGTACTAAGAGATACCTGGCAAAATTTGCAAACATTATACACTACAAATAGCCTATCTTCTACATACCATAAGAAACAGAACTAGGTACAATGAGACAGGAGATATGAAATGGCAACTAATCATGGTAATACCTCACTTTAAATTTTTATGGTTCCAAGAAACCACTGGAAAGATTCCCTCAGGAGATGTTAGATTGAATTGATGCACTGGCCACAGTAAGTCATCTAGAAAAAAGTCTCTGAGGAGAAGAAATTAGGATTCATATGGCAGCTGCAAAGTATGCTAACGAGTGAAAAATGTCATCAGCTTTGACTGGGTTTTGTACACCACCTACAGATGGGCTGGTGCTTTAGTTATGCCCCATACCTTTCTAGATCTTTTCATGCTGGCTTCACACTGCTTTATAATCTTTCATCCCTTCACTTTTCCCCTTGGATGTTGTTCCCTCTCTTTTCCAACATACTGTCTTTTCACTATTTTCTAGGTGTCCTCCTAATCAATTCTTAACAAAGGAAAAAAGTAAAGAACAACACACCAAAAAAAATCCCCTGTAACATTAGAACGACCTTTTTGCCTTTCATAGTATACATTATGCACTATATTATAATAATGTATAATATAATATATATATCTTATATATATAATAATGTACATTATGAAATATATTATGCACATCATTTAGTATATCCAGCATTTGCATTTTCTATTATGTAAAAAGATTTTCAAAGCATTAACTGTCTTGGTTTATGTGTTCCAGGTCTAGAAGCCTTTAATGCATATCCTGCTTGATCCTGCTCGTCTTCTTTTGCTTCCAGACCCTTTGGCATTCACGGTAACGAGGAATTTAGTACCAACCTAGCTCTAAACACAAATTCAAATCATGACTCAAATGTCTGAGTAACTTCCAAAATCAAATAACTTATAATGTTTTATAAAAATAAAGTTTTATTCTGCCTTCTGGACATACATGTTAGCAATAACTTACTGAAAATCAGGGATTCCCAGTTCCCTAGGTGACAAAGCATTCCCTCCCTGTCTTCTCTCTGGTCCTGTATTTGCTTCAGTTAAAATAACAAATCAGTGATCAGCTCTTAGCATATACAGCATAAACTTGGCAACATAACCATAAAAGTGTATTTTATCAAACTGAGAAACCTATTCTAACCACTTCCTCTTTATGTGTAAAATATGATCTCTATTATTTGAAGAACTGACATTAAAAAATGAAAGAGACATGAAAAAATTTTCTACTGAGGGGTTATTTCTATTGTGCTTGTGCATACTTACTGATCCTGGAATGAAATGAAATATTGGCAGAATGAATTTTTTTGAAAGGTTTGAATACTTTAGAGTTATGCAGTGTTTTGAAGATTAGCAATGGCTTAGCTTCATTTCAGAAATAAGCTAGGTAGCCAGTCAAATGATAACTTTTCATTTTTAATTCCAAAGGGTGTTGCACAATACTAGGATAACTATAGTTTAATTGCGAATGCAATTGCAGTTCAGTCATTGCATTTAGAAACAATATTGTGGGTTGTATACTGAAGAGTGGGGGAATGGAAAAGGCCCTACATTCAACATGCAACTACAAAAATATTAAAATCCACAGAAAGCATTGTTTGTTTGTTTGTTTGACCAGAGGAACAGCAACTTTCTTTATGCATGGTACATATCAAGCTAGTGACAAAACTTTATCCTAAGTGTGCCTCAGTTTTTAAAATAGCAACCTATCCCTTACCTCTGTGAGAAGGATCCAGTAATTTAATTTTGGGGGGAACAAATTCTACTGAAACACTTCAAAAATATTCTCAAGTAAATCGTCCTTTTTATGAACATTTTTTCAGTTTGCAGTAAATTCAGCACAATGATGCTTTACACATATATAATATCTCCCAAATATTTGAAATGAGGCTGTAGATTTCCCAAATACTACAGCCTACCAGAGTCTAACTATGAATAAGGAGTTAGTCCAGTCTTCACACATGTGATAGCATATCACAGTCCTTCACAAAGACGGTCTGTGCTGTTCCATCTTCCTGTTAAGGTGATGAGCTTTGATGTCACACAGAATATTTGCTGACACCAAAAGGTGATCTTTGTCTTCTGAGAAGATGCTTGTCACACTTCTCTTGAGAGCATCTCTGCAATGTGTCATTTGCCTACCTCTCAGCCACTTGCTAAGTGTAAATGGTTATATAAAATAGCCTCTGGCAGCTCGCTAACATCTGCTTTCAGCTTTGCAGGGTAACACTTTTACCCTACATTTTGCAAGCATTTGGTGTCAGATGGTGACATCCAGCCTTGTACTAACTGTTGATCAGATGAGCAAATTGCATCATACAGCAGTCAAGCAACTGACTCTGAGCTATAAAAAGACATTCATAAGGACAACATCGAAGAAATGTTAACTTTTGATTCATTGGCATCCTGTCATCGTGTCTTAGTCATCTTTTTGAAGTATGATTGTGTAGCTCTAGTACTTAAACAATATGAGTTTTGCTGACATCTCTGTAACTCTTGAATTGTGCTTAAGATTCAACAACTGCCCACTTTGAGATCATTCAGTTAGAGGAATTTATCACTTGATAGAATTGCTTAATTGTAGAATTCCTAATAGAACAAGTTTCTCACCTTATTGGTACACATAAGCCAGTACCTGATCTTACCTTATTTACTTTTAAGACTGCTAGAATCAATCACAACTGCATCACAATGCTGAACTGCAATTATTACAGGCATGTAATATTAAACAGGAGCTTTTAAGTACTTTTCAGATCTTGTATAATTGTCAAGATGTTACATCTTGAAAAGTCTTGTAGCCGTCCTGGTGCTGAGTAGCTTCTTAAACCAACTAGAGGACACCAATGTTATCTGACTTCAAAGATGTTTTCTCTGAGTTTTCCTGGGGTGGGTGGCAATCACCATCTTTAGTACAGCTGCTTTACCATTCTGAAAGATGTCCCTGTGACCCAGGGAGAATAGAAAGTTGGGCTGTAGCCCAAAGTACTTCATTTATAACTCAGGCTCCATCCTTTACAGTAATAGTAATAATTACTTTAGAGTAAAATGTTTTTCCCTGTGTGCTAATCATGACTGATAGGGGACTACATTACTCTTGGGGAAATCTTTTCATCAGTTAAGACACCAATCCTGAAAACTTCATGACTGTTATGAAAGTAGTGCACACAAAAATATATTTGACTATCAATGACTGGTGCGTACTAAGCACTTAATGTTCAGCAACAGTACTAGAATTTTGAAAAACACATTTTTTCTCTCCCTCAAACTATGAACATATTTAAGTAGTTTATTAATACATAAATATAAGAATATAAAATAGCTAATAAGACTAGCTGATATTCAAAAATTCTGATATTCAAACACTTATTAACTACTGATACTCCATTTCCTGTAGTTGTAGTCTGACAGTCTACAAAAACAGATTTTTTTTTTCACCTCTTTTACTGGTGAAGTTTATACCTCTATTCGATTAAATAATTGTTTTCCACTAGATAAACTTATTTATTCCAATTCTTTCCAAATATGTGATTGAAATATTTATTCCAAAGCAATTTTAGAGAAATGTGGGAATCCACTGGGGTGAAGGATCATTAACAGGTGTGATTACGTTTACCACAATGTATGTATTTACATATAGACCTTTACAGGGCCTAGATAATTGTCTCAACTGTACCCTTTAGAGTTTCTATTTTCAAATGAGGACAAGTTGACATGTATTTTACCTATCCTTCTTTATTTTGTCAATATTCCTATCACCTTGGCTTCTTGCATGACATTTTTCTTAACTGATAATCAAGTAATCCAAGTCATCATTTTATCAAGACACAAAGATTTATCATCTTATTGCCATGATATTTACTGTAAGATCATTTGGCTCCCAGTGTGAGGCACAGACATTTACGAGACATCCACATAAAATGATTAAATGCCTAAAGGGTTAGATTTACTACAGAGGCACTTTCACGGAGGAAGAACACTCCAGAAAAGCACATCAGGAAACTCTTTGTTCACTGATCCTTATTTATGAGTGTTGCATCTTTTCTTTATTGTTTAAGGGACCTGGGTGCTTTACCACTATTTTATTAGCAAAAGGTAACACACTATATGTAAAACAGTTTCTGAGTACAACTGATCACAACCAGCTTAGATCTCAGTGATAAACACTCATAAATTCTGCTTTTTGACTTGCAGCTCTAACTGTTCGAGAAATTTCCATAAAGCCTTATTATGATGCAAATTGAACCTACCATATACCCATGTGTACTTTTTTGTGATGAGATAATGATAATAATATTTAGAACGCTGTTTGGGTACCTGTCAGAGTTCTGCTGTACCTCACTCCACACTGGATGAGAATCCAGAAACAACAGCTCAGCTTAAGCTCTTCTACAGTTATGAAAGGATTTATTATGAAAGATTGTTTAGCCACAAATGATGAACAAAGTCCAGGAAAACTTCTCAGTCTTATCACCAGTTACTATAGTAAAATGATCCATTCTATATAGATGAGGATTTATGCATTAGAACAAGGTGAATGATCTTTTATAAAGGTTAATAAGAGACAACAAGGAAATTTATATATTTGTATATATATATATAGATGTATCTCTTCAAAATGGATTTGTGCATGTCAGAGGGTTTTAATGACATAGAGGGAAGAAAGTGAATATNGCAGAAAGTGAATATGACAATCAACTCAGTTACAAATTTCTATAACAAAGCAGATCATAGGTACTGTTAAGGATATTTCTCCCTCAAGGTTCTCAGAAACCTATGGCCTATAAGCATTTGTCTCACATGTTTTNCTATAGTAAAATGATCCATTCTATATAGATGAGGATTTATGCATTAGAACAAGGTGAATGATCTTTTATAAAGGTTAATAAGAGACAACAAGGAAATTTATATATTTGTATATATATATATAGATGTATCTCTTCAAAATGGATTTGTGCATGTCAGAGGGTTTTAATGACATAGAGGGAAGAAAGTGAATATGACAACCAACTCAGTTACAAATTTCTATAACAAAGCAATTCATATGTACTGTTAAGGATATTTCTCCCTCAAGGTTCTCAGAAACCTATGGCCTATAAGCATTTGTCTCACATGTTTTGTTTTCTCTAAGATTCTCCTTCACCTCATCAAATGACTTAGTACATTGGAAAACTAGGAAATTAATGCAAATATTGATTTCTGAAACGGTGAAGCAGGCTGAAACATCGCTGATGTTTCAACCCATTTGGTATACTGGATTGTTCACATTTTTCTGTATTTAAAAGATTAAAAGATTGTTTACAATTTTACCTGAGGTCATAAATTAATGTATCTGCTACATTCCTGGAGCTATAATGTACTGGGGGTTTTGCATTTTATGATTGTATTTCATCCTATTCTGCTGGGCTGACAAAATATGCTTTCATCTTTGAATTCTTAAAGCTAAATCCTCTGTATCCTTTATTATTGTTATTTTTACTACCACGAACACTCCCTGTGAAAGACAGCACATAAAACAGTTTTTATGGGAGCAAGGGGTTGATTCTCACCACCAGGTGGTTTGCATTCAAATGGACAATCTTCACATGTGTTTTGTTATTTTCTAGTCACAAAACACAAATAGATGGTCAAAGGAATGCAAAATTCAAATTCAGAATTGGAAAGCCAATTCAAAGATACATTGCATGTCCTAACAGTGAAGAAAAAGAGGTTAATGAAGCCAAGTTTGGTCTAACTGTAATTACAATAAATAGGTGCAGCAATAATATTTAATGATAGGATCCGAAAAGGATTTCCCAGTGGTGATGTCATATTTGAAAGCTCATTTATTTTGTTTTATACCATTTGAAAAAGACCCACAAAAAAGCAATGTTGAAGATTAAAAAAAATACATTGTTTCCTGTCAAAAAAGATAACCTCACAATTGCATTGCAGCAAACATTGTGTAATACAAATGAATATCCTTATTTCTCCAATGAGAAAGCCTGGAGGCTTTTGTGTCTAAAGTTGAAAAGCAACTCCATCAAAGCTGTTTCAGTAAGGATAAGTCTTAAAAGAATTATCAGGTCCCAGAAAGTGAAAATATCCATTTTTCCTTTCTCCCCTCAACTGGGTAATAAAGGTGAGACAACAGATGCAAATAGAGAGATGATTTTTGTATGAGGAACAGAATACAATATCAATAAAGAATAAAGCAGGAACGGGCCTGCACCATGAATCTTCCCATGCCATGAGTGCTGGTTTGGGGATTTTTCTGTCATAAAAAAGTATAATTTAGCAAATAGATCCTCTTTTGGAATTTCTTCCCTGGGGCATTTCAGACCACTCCAAGATGCATCCCTTCTAGTGAATTTTAATTGTACTGTCCTACAATAATAGAAAAAAGTCCTACCTAGATATACTGCTCTTCAGACATAGAATAATAGAGTCTGATCACCATATGTAAATAGTCATTAATATTTTATTAACATAAATCCTTTTGATACCTCCCAAGTGTACTTTAATATTTTAGAATGTATCCTAGCAGTTGAACAATATGTAGACAAAATATATTTCTGCACACAGTGAGATGTGTTTCTATTCATTATGAGTGGTAAAAATCTGCATAAATTGACTATTCTTAGTTATTAAAGAGACACATGGAATTTTGGAAGAATTACCCTTTTATTTGAAAAAATCTCTTCAGAAAAAGTCACAAAATTAAGAAATTGGCTTACCAGTAATACAGTAGCAAACAATACTTGTAACTTAGACTTAATACTTTCCTATCATCTCTGAAGTGGAGCAGCCACAATATTAAAAGTTTCCCTCATTTGAGTAGTGTTGAAACCAATTTTTTCCATTCATTTCTGTCTAAGTTTGACAATCTCTGTGAACTAGAGATAAAATTTATGTCTTCTATTTAAACGTTAAACTTCATAATCTGCTTAAAATATATTGTTAAAATGCACTTAAATTTGTCAGGTCTGTTGCATTATGTAGCTGATTGCATATCTTGAATCTTTTAGTTTTGCACAGTACATAAAGAGGGCACTTCATGCAGATGAAGCTAATTAAATTGTCTTTTTGCCTCACTGTAATTTCTCAGTCTTCTGACTTAAAAGATACAGTACTGTAGAGAACATTTTGTCTTATTACAGTAAAAAAAAAAAATCACTTATTTTACGGATTGATTGATTTAATTGATTTCTAATTCTACTGTGTTTGAAAAAATTAATTTGAGGTGTGGAAAGTTTGATTCTGACTTCCATTCCAAAAAAATTTGAAGAGGGCTTTTTGTGTAATTTCCCAAAGATCTTTAAAAAAATGTCACCCTTGCAAATATTTTATGGAACTTTCAGTGGAGTAGCTAAGTAGTCCAAACCCAAAAGAATTTGCTGAGCAACTTGTAAAACACAGCCTGCAATACTTTTGCAATGTGGTTTCCAGAATGGAAACAAGTTCATTCATGCATCAGAAGTTATATTTTTATCACCTTTCAAAATGCACTTATAAATCAGTTCAGAATTTTATGTTGGACAACATACTTATGTAAATCCAGAGATCTCACCATTATTTTTTAAAAAGTAGAATGATTGATAGACTCTTCCTATCCACTCAGTATGAGAAAACTTAATCCAAAATGTTGTTTATGGTTATGAAAAATAAACATCATTAATTTTTGGCCAAGATTGTAAAGTGTTTTGAGATTTACAAATTATAGAGTGTGGGGCACTGTGATTAGGTCCAGTTTTTAGGGGTCTCAAAGTACTATCTTCCCAGAAAACCCTAAGTCAGATATCTGCACTCCTTCCTAGAAGTCTGGCTTGGTCTTTAAGTTTGCTAAACATGGGTGTATTTCTGAATTCAGCTGAGTTTTGAAACAGGTTGACCCAGGATATGATCTCACTATTCAGTTATTATTGAATCATAGAAACAAGGCATTAACATTATTGTCTCCCTGCTTGTTGAAGAACCTAATTTCACCTCCTATCTCCACAGAAACAATCCATACAACATCTACAAACTTCACCTACTTTTACACCAGAAGAAACAAGCCTCTGAAAGAGCCATCATAAATCTGAGTCTTATGTCTTGATTAAATCATAAATCCCTGCTTGGGTGCCCAGACTACCTTCAGTCTGATTCTGTATGAAGGTAGATTTTAATATTTTTATATCCTAAGCTCTAAATTACATTTTCAAGCTTTAAGGAAATATTTATACTGTATTGATGGATTACATTTCCTAAAATGTTCCAAAAATTCAAGGAGCAAAGAGAAGTGGTATAATCCATTTTTGTTGTGGCCTCAAAGTACCAGAAAGAGACTTAAACTTCTTTTCTGTTCTTCTGTTTTACTTCCAATAGCTGTTAGCACTTCATAAGGAATCTCTCACTTTTTTCTTCTTAGATTATTTTAATCTCCATTGCATCCAAAAAACGCTCAGCCATTAATAAATCTCTATTCTGTGTTGGAGGAAATATTGTTCCATTATACAGAGATGACACCAAAAAAAGGCACTGATGTATGCAATAAATTGCAGAAGTTATATGGCAGAATCAAAAATAAACTTACTGTCATGTATAAAATATATAAAAAGTTATAAACATATTTCACAATAATTTGAAGAAATGCAATATTTTGAAGAAATGCAATGGGCAACAAAATGTAAGAGATTCTAAGAAATGTCCAGCATAATCCTTTCCTTAAAATGTATGACCTCGATGAGTCACATTCTGTAATCTTTAACGCAAATTAATTTTTCCTGGAGAAACCAAACCCGTGGGCAACCAGTATCAACAACTAGTATCAGTATTTCACTAGAAATGTATGCTGTATTTTATGCATGACTAGGATGAATTTAAATCAGATTTTCTTCCGTAAAAGATGGTGGAGCTGCAATAAGAAACCTGTCCACTTGAAAAACAGGAAACTCTCCAAGAAGTAGAATCAAGGATTTTAGGACACCCAAGCAAGAGCAAGACCACTACACGTTTATCAGTGAGTTCAATAAAACAGCTTTGTATACTGGAAAGTTATGAGTTTGGAAATATCAAAATGAGTATTCTAAGATTGTGGGTAGATAATTTTGAGAGAAGTTGAATTTTCCTCTTTTAAAATGTTTTTCCCTGTGCTAAGTTGCCTTTTAATACTGTAACAAAATTTTTTTTTACTGCTTTTGAACTTTCCATGCAGTATTTGCCTATGGACAATGATGCTCTAAGAGAGGTAGACCCAGGTCATGTTGCAGCCAAAACTAATAGTTTTGCTGTCTCCTAGCTACTATGGTGCCACTCTTTCCTATATAAAAAATTTGGCATTGCAATAATATCGACAGCTAATATCGTATTTACATTGTTTTCCTGTGGTTGAAAAAAAAATAATTTACAAGAATTACATGAAACACTTCTAATTAGTTATTATCCTACAGAGCCATAATCAGTTTCAGAAAAGTGGCTGGGTGAGGTGTGCTTAACTCTAGCTGATTATGTACTGTAAGCTGCCTTTGTGTTTATTGCTTTCTCTGAAGAAAATCTATGGCATTTAGGTCTTGTATATGGAACACTGTAACTGCTAGATTGTAATTATTTCTGGGATGTGGGAAGATGGTCTGGTTTGAGGAACTGTGGGTTTAATCACATTGGTTTTCTAATTGGGATATAATTTGAATAAAAGCATAATTATTACTGAAAACTAATTTATCTTTTCAGCAAGTTAGACAAATTTGTGTTAGTACCAAAATAGGTAAATTAAAAATTCTGCATAAAAATCTAGCCAAGAATAATATGTCTAGTTGCATGATCAGGAAACAAAATAAGTATTTTGGTAGTTGCCTGCTTTTAGAGGAAGACAGATATGTGTAGTAAGTGCTCTAACAGTACACTTTGGAAAAACTTGTTCAATGCTGCTGCTTAACAGACACACATTTTCATCACCCTGTGCTCTTACACAAAGGCAGAGCATCCATTCCCTAAAATTCAAAAGAAAGTATCTGGATTAAACACATTTACTTCAACTGACAATAAGTGCTCCTTAGAGAGGAGGATACAAACATTGATTTTCTGAAGTCCTATGACTACGGATTGTGAAAAATAGTGTAGTTTGTCTTGTTCACTGACATCTTGTTCCTGTTTAAAGCTCCTATACCAACATCTGTAAAGCAAGTACAATGTAAAGAAAGAAAACTGCTAAATGTACATTTGAATGAGTACTGAATCCATTTTAGAAAAACAGAAAATGTGAAAAGCCATATCTTCAACTTGTAAGTCATGAGGATATCATATAAAATAATATCAAATAAAGAAAATGCTGCTACATTCATGGATTATTTGATATATCACTGGTATATAAAAAAAGTTAAGAGACACTGGCAAAATATGATAAAATCATATATTCTTTTCAAGTACAGGTCTGCATCTACAATGCAAATTGAGAATAAAGCTATAGGGAGGTGTGGACATAATTTAGCTCCATAGTACAGGCATAATATAAACATAAATGCTACAGATTTGTAATATATGACTCGAATAAACCACTGTATTTTTACTGAACCAGGCTTAAATGCTGTTCCCCTTGCCTCATTCCCAAAGACATCGGGAGGCGAAAAGGAAACGAACGAGTAAAAATGTCAGGAGGAGAAATGAAAAGCCTAAATGCCTTTCATTTCACAGCACTGTCTGTAACTCTTATGGACAAATTGACTCTGAGTGTAAGGTCATATGCTCAGCTGCTGTAAGTTTGTGCAAGTCACTGAAGGCAGAGAAGGAGAATTAATTTAATATACAACACAGAGGATCTGGCTTTCAGTCATTACATTGCTCAAAGCCAAAGTTAAGCTGTGAAGCTTCATGTTCCTTATGGATGGATGAGGTTTGTTTACTCTCCAGGAACTTATATAATTTCAGTCTGTCTGTTGTTCAGAAACAAACAGGATATCAGGTGGCTGATTTACTGAAATCAGACCAGAGGTGATTTAATACAAACATACAAATTTTGCCTAAACTGTGTTTGCCTAGGGGGAAAGAAACTTTAAAACACAGAAAGGAACCATACATGTTCATGCCAGATAAGTTTTTCATGCTTCATTGCATATTTCTTTTGCACATAAATATATTTGCATGAGCTTTCTAAGTGATATCACACATGACGTAATCTTGACAGATTGCCACTTACTTTTAGAAATACAAAAATTGGTCCCTCCCAAGATTAAAGCATCTCTTTACCATGTTGGGTTTCTTCCCTTTCGAGGCAAGATCCAGTATTTTGCCCTCTTAAAGAAACTACATTCCTACTATTTTTGGAGAATGTGTCAATTTGTGTTTTGATTATGGAAATATTTATGCATTGATAACTCCATGGTAGCATTTGTCTAAGTGTCATTTCACTTAATACGTTTCAAACTACAAAACAACAAACAAACAAACAAACAAAAACACTGTTTAAAATAGTAGCAGGATGACTTTCTATATCAGGCAGAAAAGTTTTTGCTTTCCTGAGGGAACAGGTAATGTATAGAGGTACATAATAAAACCAAACTTACAAAAATCCTGCATTTGCATAGTAGTCCTCAAATTTTCCTGCAGCAAAAATCTTCCCCTTCCTCCAGTCCAAAGCTGGCCTTAAATATCCAGATGTAAACATCCCAGCTGGATAGATATCTCTCATCCCTATTGTAAAGACCCTAATTTCCCAAATGGCAAAGAGGGATTGCAAGGATGCTCCCAGCTATGACCCAGCAGTTCAAAGCTGTGTCTAAAGAGTCTGTTTACAAATGTACTTATTAGATATACAGGACAATTTTCTGTCCTCCCAGGCCATTTGGTTTGCATTACAGAAACTATCAGGGGGGAAAAAAAAAAAAAGAAACACTACAGCTCCTTTTCTTTTTCAAAGGAATTTTTGTAGCTGTAAGTGGAGATTTACTAGCTCAGCAAAGGGAGATTTAGCAGTGTCTATTTATGGGAAAGAATTTTCTTATGATGGGTGGCACACTGAGGAAGTCACATGTTCTGCCTCATATCAGAGAATTTCAGAAGAAACACAGACAGGAAAATAACACAAGAATTTTTAAATCAAGAAAATCAAAAGTAGATAAAATCAGAAAAATGAGGCAGATCAGAAATAAGCTATCAGGTTGTAAACTTCTTACCAGCACAGAATTCAGTTAACTGTTTTAACACTCTCAGGCTAAAGATCAATATCTCACTCCAACAAGGAGACTGTCTAAAAAATCCTTGCTGATAAGCTCTGAGCATATGAGCATCACTTATGGTTAGAGTAATTTTTAAATATGTTTGTATTTTTAAAATCAAAACTATGGAAAACAAGAAATGAGAAGAAACCTTTTCTTCCTTTGGAACTGTTTGAACTTTAGGTTTTATTCTGAATTTTCCAGAATTTGAGAAAACACTGGTTTGTATACCTAATATTTTTGTCATGATTTTAATACTTATTAAAAGTATTAGTATTTTAATACTTATTGAGGTCTTCATATACTTCCTCTGGACAAAAGAATTTGTACAGTCAGAGTCATCTCTCAGAGGTCATATTTTAACTTGTAATCAGTTTTTACTAGGTTTGTTTTTCTTTTAAAAAATCACTGGCATTCAAGTTTTTGATGGGAGAAGTTTCCCTTTTTTGTAGAAAGTTCAAGAGTCTTCACCAGAACAAAAAGAAAATAATCCAATTATAAGAGTAAAGATCTTATTTCTATGATGATCCTCACTAGAAAAAAAACCAAAAAGCCTGCTGTAACTCTAAAATAGTATTTGAAGTTAAAGAAATATGTTCAAATTAGAATATTTTGTATTCTAATTTTTCACTTTACATTATACGTTCCAATTGCATTACTTCCTGTCAAAACTGACACAAATTAAAGAAAAGGGTATGTTTATTGGGCCCACTTCACAAAAAAATTGGTTTTGAAAAGGATTCTTTTTGACTTGCAATTTTTTTTTTGCACTAAAATTGTTATCCTTAATGGAAAATTCTGCTAGAAGCACCATAGAATTACAAGAGGGTGGGGAAAAAAGTGTCCTCCTTCTATACTTGTCCTCTGGACTGCTGGAGCTAGCAAGCTCTTTTGGGAACCAGGAATACTTGGTTGGGATCATATTATACAGGCAGGGAAATCTTCTGGCTGAGTAAATTAGAAAAAAAATAGGCCATGTGATAGTGCCACAGATGCGATAGAGAAGGAAAATGTTTCCTATAAATGACTTCATGGAGTAACCATATGTTCCTTCCCTCCAGACATATCTCATTTAAAGTCTCACATTGAAAAAGAAGCCTTGGCAAATGCACTTTGTGCACTGTACATTCTGCTCTATCACAGAAATGGCAGTGGCTTCTTTCTAGACCTAGTTGGCTAGAAGTCAGAAATGTCAGAATCTAGTACTGAAAATGCTCAGATACTCCTAAACTCTCTCAGCTCCAGTGTAAAACATTAAAAATGCAAACAATTGAATTAAAGTGAGCATTTACTTACCCCCAGGGCATAACTTCAAAACCATTAAACAATTTTTTAAAATGATAATAAAATATAGAAAAATAAAAGTTATTACAGAAAAATATATGTTTTTAATATATCTGTTGCTATAACACTGGACACATGTAAGCACAAAATGCATGAAGGTGAATGGACATACAAAAGCCATCATTACTTTTCTGGACGACTTAAAAGTCCTGAAAAAAATCAATCACATCACTTTATTCATTACACTTCCAATACTTTGACTGGGAGTATTCATTCAATTCATACAAAGAGGGCTTCTGATAGTCCTGATATATGAATCACTTGAGGCTGACTGGAACAGAAACTATTGACAACTAGGCAGCAAGTAACCATTATGTCATGTTTTGAACATTTCCCATTCCAAGTGAAGTTAAAACCAAAACCTTTAAATATGCTGAAAGGAGCACACAGTATCTATCAATGCCTGATAGACTGAAAAAGGGGTTCAAAAGATTTCTTTGCATCCCAGCAAGTGCCTCAAACACTTCAAGTTTCTGGTAGATCTCATCATCTTATTTAGCTCACATTTTTACTGCCATAACTCACTTGCAACGGGACTTGATGTTAGTTATAAATTCTTCTCAGGCTGAACAATGACACCAGTACAAGTGTCAGGGAACCCTCATGCTTTTATTGTATAGTCACTTAATTCTGGCCATTATCCCATCATTTAATCTCAAAAATGTTGGCTAACAAGCCCTTATTTTCACAACACAGTTTAACAACTGTATTTTGCTGATGGAAATTGTGAGATGTACTTTTTTATTATATTATTATTATCTTTGCTTGATGTCATATTTTTTTCAAACCAGTAGTCATACATTAATCTACTTAAGAGAAATAAGATCAAGAAAAAGTCCCAAGACATACATCAAGTCTCTTAACCATGAAGGTTAAACAACTTCCTCTGTTTTGGTGAAATCCAAATCTTTACACAGATTACACACAAGATTACTGAAATGGCAACAATTCAATATTTTGTGTTATATCCTGTGGCAGCTGAGTCTTGAAGTGAAACTGTAAAATGAAAATAGTTCTCAGGATGGTGTAGGAACTATAAAGGTTTGAAGAACCCTTTGGTATTGCAAAGTAATCCAGATTTACAGAACCAATAAATATAGCTTCCCAGGAGACTCATAAGGAAGATTTAGCAATTTGATTCAGATTTTATTGATATAACAGCAATTCCACAGGCTCGGTGTAAGTTCATGTTTATATAACAATAAAACCAGTTAGCAATTCAAATGTAATCTCACCAAGTTCATAAAACTTCTTTCCTGGTCTTTTCTCACTTTTATTCAGCAAATCTTACCATTAATATACTTGTTCCAGGCTTTATAAGTAACAGATTATGGAGACAAATATTTGAACAAATATTAGGCCATAAACTAACATTTTTAGGAGCTCTATCTGTATTTGTGTCAAATAAAATATGTTTTTACTTTGGTCTGAAGGACAATTCTACATCTACTGTCTACTGGTAGAAAATTGTGAGATCTACTGGCTTCACACAGTAAAAATAAACAAGCTGATGATCCAAAAGCAATTAGGAGGAAAGACACTGAGACTGTTAAATCAATATTGTGTGAATTGATGACTACATGCTGCTATTCCTTACTCTTTGGCATTCCTTATGCTATGCCTAATATTTATAGGCATTATTTGTGTATCTCATCTTATTTTGGGGAGTAATAAAATTTGTTATTATTACTTTTACCCAACATTTTATCTACAACTTTGATTTAGTATTTAATGCCTTTTCCTGAAGTCAAAATATTAGTAACCTTGCATACTTATATTGCTTTACAGCTAGGAAGCAGAAAGGATCACCCTCAACTGCAAAGTTTATTTATTTCCCAGGCTAACATTCAGGTCATAGTATACATAATCTCTATATTAAATATAATCTCTGTAACATTATCTGATCAACCTGTATCCTATGAAATGACTGAAAGAGTTCCTAGGAGGTCATATTTTGACCCTTCAATTAATTTGGATATATCTGACTATTTTTAAGTGCTGACAGGAGACAAGTTAGAAAGGTGCTATGAATGGCAGCTCTTGGTCTTTACCTATTACATCCAAAAGTATTACACAGATTGCCTGAGAATAATTCAGGTACTGCACTATGAAAGCTATGAAGCCCCAGGGCTCTGTTTGAGGTCAGTGCTTTGATCAGCAGGTAGAACGGAAAATAGAGCATTTCTCTGAATTAATACTTTTTGCAAAAAATCTTTTAGGTATAAGATGTCAACAACTGGGTCTTTGTTCATAAACTATTGCCCTCATTTTTACAGGTGGGTCCACTAAGAAAAGTTCTTTTTGTCCTTCAGCTGGTTTAATTTTTTTTCTGACCAAACAAACAATTCAGATATTCCAGTGACATGTTATACATCCTCTTGAACATCTCAGATTATTTTTATTTCTACTTCCAATAGTTTCAAAAGGAAAATTAGATTTAGAATAAGTTCTCTATAAGGATATGATGCATTTTAGTGTTTTTACCAATCAGCCCAGTAGTTAATTTCTATACCAACTAAATAATTTATTAATACTGTTGAGATACTAAATTAATAGTTGGGCAAACTGATGTATACAAAGACACATATTCACTGAACATTCTATTCCTTTACTATCATTCACCCCAAGTGAATTTGTCTTGAAAAGTCCAGAGCATTGGTTTTACATAAAATAAATTAAAGCTAAGGTAAACTGTTCATTTATTTAAAACTTATTGTAAGTGCTCTGTTGCTCAGGTATCACTCAGAGAAGACATAATTTTTAAGAGCCCTGCCCGTATTATGGAATAACAGCCTGTGTTATGGAATAACAGGCATATTTTAAAAGGAACTGGTTTTAAGTTTTTCAAAATGTATTTCAAACCACTTTTAGATTCATATTTTGTATGCCTGACACTTAAAAGACGTTAGCAGTTCCTGGAAGCTTGTGAAGCTTGTTCAGTTTTACCTATAATGCTAGGTGGGGTCAGGAAGAAAGCATTCTAGATTTATGCATGCCCACATAATACTTTGCTCATGCACATATATACATGTATACATCTTAGGAAATATTCACAAACTATGTATCTTATCTCTGCTTACACTACAAAAATGATGAGAGAAACTGGACACAATGAGAATGATTAATGAAAGAATATTATTTAACAACCTGTCTGTTATATTTGGGGCGTGCTTAGGAACCAGCTGGGAAGTCACAGATACCAAATGCTTGACATGTGTTAGCTTCAATGCCCAGGGTATGCAAACTGAAATATCAACAGAGAAGAAAACTTGGTTTTGTTCCTTCTCTGATTTGTCTCTAACACACAATGATGGGAATAGTCATGATTCAGCTCATCCTGACCAAAACTTTGTCTTTTCACAGTTTTGACATTCACAGACATAAGAACTTAATTCCACCAGATTCTCACCATTAAAATATTCAGGCTTTTTTGTCTTTCCTTTGAATGCCTCTACTTATCAAACCTCTGCCATATGGATTCTTATGATTTAATAATATTTTTATCATTATTTCTCCAAGCTTCAATGCACAGATGCTTCCCCAAAGAAAGACTAACAATTCTTATGTAAAAGCTATATGTGTTCTATGCTCCCTGTAGCAATGACATATGAAAATACAAGAAACCTGAAAGAGAGTTAATGAGAGTTACACAGCAACAAAGAATTGCCATTTCTATGTCTTGCTATAGCATATATATATGTTAATGTACGTGAAACTCTGTTACTTTGATCATGAGAACCCATATAATTGATTTAATGAGTTTTCTGCAATACAGGACTGTATTCAAGCTTTTAATATTGGGTTTTTTTGATTTTAAGTCTTAATGAGAAACAATCTCAAAATTTCTTCTAGATGGAAAAATCAAAGTTTTAGTCTTTGATGTTCTTGACATCTTCAGTGCTTTCATTGTACATTAAATAGAATTCTGTCTGTAGCTGAAAACAGGTTAGGATAGGAGCAGTTATGTGTTCTTAACTACAGTGGAATAATATAGGAGGAAATGTCATGAGCATCAAAGTAATTTCGGTACAAAATTAAAGCTCCTAGCAGACTGAGAAATCATCACCTTTAATGTGGTACAAGCATCTGAATACAAATCCAAATCTAGCCCAATGTCGGTAGGTATAAGTTCTTACTCACAGAAAATTAATTGCATTGCCTCCTGAATTTTAATGGCAAGTAATTGAAATAGTTTATCACTTATAATGTTACATTCAGTAGCTTTTCTTATGTGCATAAATTTTATTCTGTAGTTATGAAAAAAATAAAATCCATGAGAATATATGGTAACTTAAAAAAGGACAGCTATCCTGACAACACAGACTCAAAAATAATTCAGAGTTCTCTACAATCAGGAGAGGAAAGAACATGGTGTCTCTGTGAAGGCCCAGAGGAATTGTCAAATACCAGTCTTATCTTTTTTAGGCACTCAGATGCTAATAAAATGACACCGTATTATAATCACAGTAGTTAACTTTCTCTGCTACAGAACACTACATGCAAAACAGTAATGGGTCTATAACTTAACTATTTGCAAGGACCTAAAGAGTCAGGAAAAGATTTTTATTGTTAAATAACCATAAACCCTAAAATACATCCAAACCATTCACTCACTGTATGACTGCCAACACTAAATATCACTAGTGTAGCTGTGTAGAGCTCTTATGGTGCCCCTTGAAAACCTGATGATTCTCAGGTAAAAGAGGTGTTCAGGCTGAAAATTTCTGTAATGGTGACCTTGCAAGATGCTCGAACTTCTGCCCTCTAACTTTCAATCGGAAAAACAAACAAATCCCACCAAACAGTACATGGTGAGGTCAGTGGTATTAATCTTAATGCTTCCATGATTTGTCACCTCTAAGAAGAACTAAACTATGCTGCAAAATATGCTTTATATAGCACATATTTTTTTCCAAAGGGGCAGTAAAAATTAAAGAGGTAAAGAAAATAACATTAACATAAAGAAACAGTGTGTGATTAGTTCAGCACAATAGTTAACAGTGGATGGGCAGCAGGGGAAGGTGGAAGAAAGCTGAAAAAATTTCAGCATTGGGAACCAGAAACTAACATCATTCAGATTAACAATAAAGTAAAAATGTGTACAAGCTGTTCCTGGTTTAACCCCAGCCAGCAACCAAGATCCAAACAGCCAACCACTGACTCCCCCACAGTGGGATCCCAGTGAGAATTGGGAGAAACTATAAAAACCCAACTCATGGGTTGAGATAAAGACAGTTTAATAGGGAAAGCAAAAGACACACAAGGAATGCCAAACAAGGGATTCATTTCATCCCATGGTGTTCAGCCATCTCCAGGAAAGCAGGGCCCCATCACATGTAACATGTAACTGTTACTTGGGAAGGCAAACTCCAAACAGCCATCCCTTCTTCCTTCCTCCCACTTTACCTACTGAGAATGATGTCATATGATCTGGAATACCCCTTGATCAGTTTGGGTCACCTGTCCCAGCTGTGTCTCCTCCCAGCCCCCACATATCCCCAGCTTCCTTACCACTGTGGAAAGGAGGAGAGCCAAAGTCTCTATATTATCAGCCCTCTGTTCAGGACAAATCCCAAACCTAACTGTACACTAGCCACTGTCAGGAGAAATAATTTCACTCCAGCCAAAACCAGTGTATATTTTGGCAGTAGAATAATTTATGAAAGATAAATCTAGTTCCACTAAAAGTCTTAAAATCAAGACCACAATAATATTTATGCAAGATTTTTTTCTGCAGGAGTGCTAGAGAATGGGTTCTTCTTTTTACATGACTCCTCTGTTTCAGTAGTAATTTTGTATTAAAGACAAGACTTTAGAAAAGCAGGAGAGCCTGCATCATGTTGGTCAGTGTATTTAATTTAGCAACAGTTCCATTCTTAATACCTTTTGACCTCAGGAGACAGAGGATATTCCATGAGCTCCTGTTTCCTTTCTCCCATGCACTGGATGCCAACTGCCCTGCTATACTGGAGCACAGCCAAGGTGTGTTTGAGCACCTAACACTGCAGCTACCTCAGCAGCTCTCCAAGAACTGTCTCTGAACTCCTTCTAAACTCTGAAATTAAATCATGCCCAAAAGATGCCGGGTGTATTTTGCATTTCTTTCCCAAAATAATGTTTTTGGAAACATGCACATAACGCAGCATCTGAAGTTCTATATTCAGCACCAGCAATCGTAATAGTGCTCACCATGTGTGGGTTTTGCTGTATGAATATATTTGATGGGTACTCAGGGAAAGTTACTGTTGACTCTATGAAACAATACAAGTCTGCAAATACGTTTCAATGTTTGCAGTTGTGCCATAAATATTACTTAGCTTCTTTTCTACTCTCTATTGTATGTTTGTTTCTGTGCTTTTGTATGTGTGTGTGTCAGGATCTTAGCTGCATTTTGGAGGTTGATGGTGTTTGATGCTAAAGTAGGTAGAGGCAAAGTGCAGGAAACATTAGAAACTCAAAAACTAAGTCAAAATCCAACAGCTCCTCATCTTATTTGGAAGAGTAGCATGAAATTTGCCAAACCTCAATAATGTAAAACCACTACATTTTGTTTAAAGTTGAAGGATTTTACAAAGCCTAAACACATTTTCTGAGTTTTGTATTATTATTGTAAAATGCACAAACCTACACACTCATCTGATGCATTTTGGAAACCATTAATGAAATGTGAAAGATGCAATATATCAGATCAAATTCAACTTCCCAGCAGTGGAATAATCAGAAAGTAGTTTCAATTACCATTATGGTTGAAGAGCAATTTATTATGATGAAGAGCTACTTTAGCATCATCAAATGTACTTTCAAATTTTTGTGTAGCTTTTATAAAACTGAAACAACATTTCAAGACAAAATACTAAAAGAAAGAAATGTGTGTAAATAAGATTACATGAATTAGACATATATACCCCTAGCATTTTTCTGTTGTGCCAAACTACAGGTTACTAATTTCCTTGATTACACGTTCCTATCCCCAAAAGGTAATAGGATAACTGTTTTAAGAGGAAAGGAAGGTAGCATTCAATAATATAAACTAAATTTAAGATTTTTTTGTGACATTAAATAATAGTGTCTTTCTCCTCCTTAGCTGAGATGCAAAATCTTGATTCAAGAGCAGCACATAGAAGAACTAGTGCAAATAAGAGGATCTGAGGTTTTTAGCAGTTGANATAAGATTGCATGAATTAGACATATATAGTCCTAGCATTTTTCTATTGTGCCAAACTACAGGTTACTAATTTCCTTGATTACACATTCCTATCCCCAAAAGGTAATAGGAAAATAAAAAAAAAAAATAGAGAAATTACTAAGGAAATGAGGCTGACACAATTGCTGGAGAATAAATCCTGTAATGAGAGACTGCATGTAAGAAATTTAGAATGGTACTAAGGGGACATTTTATGTTTCCAACAGTATACAAGTGCCCTCACACTTGAAAATCTCAGTCATGGTCTCAAGAAATGACAGGTGAAAAACAACCTCTTGAGGCTAAGAAAAGTTTAGACAGATATCAGGAAGAAGTTATTAGCAGTGTAAGCAATTGAATGACAGTGTAGCCTATGGTGCAAAGGGGGATAGTGGCATTTTTACTACACACATTTAAGAACTCAGATTATAAGAACAATGAATGAAATAGTCTTCAAAAGTATAGGTGCTAAAATAAATGAAACATCTTCCTTTTGGCCATGATGTATTATTGCTTTGGAGCAAAAATATATATTCCCTAAAATAACTGTTTTAAGAGGAAAGGAAGGTAGCATTCAATAATATAAACTAAATTTAAGATTTTTTTGAGACATTAAATAATAGTGTCTTTCTCCTCCTTAGCTGAGATGCAAAATCTTGATTCAAGAGCAGCACATAGAAGAACTAGTGCAAATAAGAGGATCTGAGGTTTTTAGCGGTTGATAAAAGAAAAAAAAAAAAGCTTTCATTAAAGGCTGAAATCAACCATTAGAGGAGAAAAAAAAATTGCTACCAAGCGTAAATTACTTTTACTTCATAGAAAAGATAAAAGTTGAAAAGCTTGTAAATCTAACCATTAAACATAATTATACTAGGATTTATCTCATCCTATTTGACTGGAACTACAAAAGTATAACCCCAGTAAAATGACTATAGACTGAGTGGACCTCAAGACTGAATCATCAATCCCCTGAGATGTTGATGTATCCTTCATATCATCTCTAAAATCCTTTGGTTCATGCTGAACAAAGCTTACATTTCCATTTTCATTTCACTTACCCTTGTTCTGTATCCAAAAGCTTTCATGGCTTTTCCAGAGCCATCATTTTATATCAGTTAAAAGTATTTCATTAAAAAAAAAAA
>VYXF01004768.1:36968-134596 GCA_013397295.1 Polioptila caerulea
AAAAGCTTATTAATGCAAAGTACGACTAGAATAAATTGAAAAGTAAAAATAAATAAAATTTTCCAAGCAGAATCACCATGTAATCACATATTTCTTTGTAAATGTCAATCTAACCATAAAATTTTTTTTCAAAAATCTGTAAAGAGATCATTCTTATTTCTCAGTCTTTGCAGTCTTTTTTCCTTGCAGAGAACTGAACTCATGGTCACTTAGCCAAGAGGATATAAAACAATTTTCATTCAATGGCTTTTCCATGTTCTTCTTCATAGTTATGGGATGTGCTTTGAACTACTATGAAACAATCTCTCTTGCTCTCTTCAGTTTAAAAAGACAATGCTTCACTATCTTTTTCTGAGATACCTGTGTGCATGAATTTTGTTTTCCATTTTCTCAAAATGTTGTAATCTCATTTGTTGAACAGTGTTATACATTACTTGGCATTTTGGTTTTTGTATGTAGCAATTCCCATATTTTTCAGTTACCATACATGATTTAGACAGCTTTTGGTATTTCCAAAAAAACCCAAAAAACCCTTAAAACAGTAGCTAATATTTAACGATATTTTTTTTAATCTATAGAGAATTATAATTTTAGAAGCATCATTACTTTTATTTTTATTTTAAGGCTGACATGAAGCCTTCAACATAACTCCAGTAACATTGTCTTTGGTGAGTCACACTAGTGCATTTAATCCCCAAAATGGGACCAAAAAATTAAATTTATTTTTGGTCTTCATTTTTAAATTTAAAAGCATACACTTTGCCCTTTTCAGCTAAGACATGGGCCCTCTAATTGCAGCTATTTGCTTCCATACGCATTTCTCCAATTGCCTGAATCAAAAGTGCCTCCCATCCCAAGGTACCTTAACAAGCAGGGGTGTAAAATTGAAAAAGATCTCATTCTCACTACATCAATTTTCAAGTAACATTTTGTTCTAGCAAAGGTAGTCCTGGAGAATATTTGAAACACATTAAAGGAGCAGTTCCCATTAGGAGCCCAAAAACAGAGGCATAATTGAAGGCACCAAAATGCAAAGCAGTAGAGGCCACATGCAGGGAACTCCTACTTGAGTTACATGTTTCAGTGCAGAATGCAGGCAGAAAACTGATTCCATTAGCTTATAGCAAATGTTTAATTGTCATTCGTTCCTTGAACATTGACTCTGTAACATTCTTGAAGGCAGAGGGATGTTGAAAGTGCTTGAATGGGTGTTTTTTTGAGAGATGTTGAGACTTTTGGAAGATTGTTTCAGGGTTTTTCACTCTTCCTGCAGTCTGTCCTCTGAGGCAGATGAGAAGTTAAGTTGATAAAATCCCAACCACTTCACATATATATATATATAGAGAGAGAAACCACCTTTTATTATTCTGGCTAGGTACTAAAAGATAAAGAGAGGAATGCTTCTTAATACATATAGCTTAACCTTGTATTAAATTCCATTTCTATGGTGAAAACAGGAGAAAGATTTAAGATTTCCTGCAATGAAAAAGGGTTAATCATCACGAATATCAAGGAGAAAGCACAGGATGTAAGGAGGAGTAGAATAATAAATCTTCATGATTTTCTAAAGAATATGTTTCTGCCTCAGGTATTTATTAAAAAAGAGGCTTTTCAAAATACTGTGATATGGAAAGAAACCCCCAGGAATCTTCTCTGCAAGAGTTAAGATACTTTAAATGGCTTTAAATGTCCTGTTGAGGATGTGAAGAAGTTGCTAGTAACTCATATACAGCTGTCAATGATTACAAATAGATCCCTCAGTGGTATTTGACCCACAGACAAATGTGAGCAAAACCATGGCTTCACATAAGTCAAAAATTTTGCCAAAGAATCACTAGTAAATGTCATTTAAATATGTCTACCAGCAAATTACCCTTGCAATTAATTAGTAATGTTATCATGAGAGTATACTAGTACTACAAATAATAATTTGACCATTGCCATTGAGTTTGGATAACATTTTGTTAAAACTGAAACAAATAAGATTCCATGTTACATTATTATCATTATGAGTAAATGTTCAGGATGCACACAACAAAACAATTAAGAGGATTTAGCTTAAGGATTCATACACATAAAGGAGCACCCAGATCAAAATATTCTGTAATCTACAAAATCAAAGGCAATGTGTGGAAAAACTGTTCTCTCCAGCTCCAGGAAATTAAGTCTTTATTCTTAAAATTAGTGCAATTCTCTTTTAGATATTTATTTCTTGTATTTCATTCTGTGGAGCACTACAATGCATTAAAAAAAAAAGAAAGAAAGNTTTCACCAGTAAGATGTTGACTTACCCCAGAAACCTGTAAAGATCTCAGGCATATTCTTATTTTTTGGCAAAAGAATATTGTCCCTTAATTAGACTTCTCCATGCTTAAAATAAGGATGTGCTCCGCTAATTTCAGGACTATTCTGCTGCTTTTCTTTTGGGACCTATGGTCTCTGCCTTAAGAGATTCGTTCTCCATATTCCTCATAGAAGTGAAAATAAAACAATATTTCATTGTTATTTTCCAGTGGCAGAAGAGTTCAGGATTGTTACCAAGATCAAATCTTTCTTCTATAACCAGTAATTCTCTTGTATTTTGTGCACATATTGTTCACTTTCTTGTCACACTTCTATAAGTAGATGGTTTATCATCCAGTAAAGCATAATCCCTCTTATCCCTCTTAGGAATTTTCATCTCTGTTGTCTAATTTCTGTTTGAGCATACTGAGTTCTTCATTATATTACTTAAGAGTAATTCTCTCAGTGGCACTGCACAGGTAGACAGGAACTTCTTTTTTATACTAGATTCATTGAGTTTGACATCATAGCTAGTTCTTATTTCCTGGAAGGTTATTGCTTCCTTGTTCCTCTCTGACACTCAGGAGATGACCCCTTTCCCCCCACCAAATATAGTTTAAAGCTCTGCTAATAAGCCCAGCCATTAGGATATTACTGCAACAAATAAAGTAAAACATACATTCAGATATACAAAGCAATTTGCTGGGATTTGAACACAGAGAGGAATAGTGCACATTAAGGTTTAAGGTATAAATAATTATGGTAACCTATATTTGAAAAGATAAGGAAAAAATAAAAAGAAAATAGAAGTAAAAAGTAATCAACAAGGACATATCCCTTCTAATTGTAGAAATGAAGCATAAAAATGGCAGTCTGACTGTAGGACTTTTTGCTCTCTGGTGCCTGAATCAGCTCAAGAGAAACATGGAAGTAAGGTCACTATGTTCAAGATTGAAGATGATAAAAGGATTAGAAGATGGAACAAGTAAGGTTGAATGGTTGAACTAAGTTGAATTTTGATTGTTTACATGAACAACATAGCAGATGGTAAAGGCGTTTTGTTGTACAGAAAGATGCAAAATAATTAGGCTTGGAGCAAGGAAACAAGCTATACAATACGTGGCAAATGGCCCAATAATTTAACACACTGATCAGGAAAACAATTTGAAGGTTATTATGGAAAATCATTTTAACCAGAAACACAAAGCACAGTTGCAGTAAAAAAGGCAAACAAAACATTACTCTGTGTGTGTAGATGAATAGACAACAATAAAAGGGAGTATAGTGCTGTTATTTTGCACTTTCCATTACGCTATATAGGAGCTACAAATGCTGCACTGGCTACCATCACTGGAAGAAAATGTTTTGAAGTGAAAAAAAGAAAAAGTCAGCAATATTATAATAAATCTTGAAAAATACACATTTAGAAAAACATGGCTTGAGCATGAAGTTTATAAAGAATTTTTTTGTGACAGAATTAAATGTAACAAGGTTTTTCTCTAATAATCCTAAATTCCAGATTTTAAGTCTAGACTCTCTAAGGACAGGTTCTTGTCTGCATTCAAGTCTTTTTGACACCATAGTACTAGTTAAGGAATAACTTAATAAGTAAGAGTTTCATTTACTCTAAGGATAATGCATATAACATAAGTATAATTACTCTAAAAGGATAATGTATTCCGGCACAATTTCCTAAACTTGGAGTTAAATTTCCTCATCCTAAATTGAACACTGAAATACAGCAAGATGTACAAAAATTTTATGGTCATTTTAACCACAATTAATGACCATAATCCAAAGTAAATGGTGTTTAAATAAATGCAAAACTCTAAATATTCCATTCCATTATTAAAATAACTATCATATTAAAGACATATCCAAGTTAATCCAGTAGAATCATCAAAAGAGTACTTTAGGTATGACATTAATAAAGACACTAAAAAATTTTAGTCAGAAACTAGTTTCAACTGATATTCAGTAAAAAATTTTTAATAATTAAGAAAGATAAATTCAGTAATGAAAGTTAAGTCTAAAAGGAAATAATTCTTTACAAACATGGATTGACTGTTCAGCTATCATCATTTTTTCATTACTGTAAGACTTTGAGTCACTTTTTTTTTGTTTCCTTGAAGGTAAAGCATTTGCCTACATTTAGAAGCTAATTTTAATTTCTAATTCCATCTGCATTCTGTTTTAGAATAGGTCTGACAGGGAGATTTAGACTGAGATGAAAACATTCAGTTATAAATACTACAAGTATAAAAAAGAATATATCTCTTCTCTGTTATTAGCAGGAAATGTTCTAAACTACAAAAAGATTGGACTGCATTATATAACAAAGAAAGAACTAAGTCTGATGTTTCATTATCTAGCAGAAGAATATTAGAAGATGGGGGGGAAAAGTCAAATTTTAATAGCTTAAATTGTTGAGCCAATCAGTAACCAATTACTTTCTTTCTTCACTACACTACATTTCAACATAACGATTTGTACTATTTTATATTAATGACATACTAGCTGATATTGCTTTGGTTGTGTCAAACTTCATAAAAAATGTTCACAAGGAAAGCAGGAGACTAAACAGCTACTGTTCACTCAGTATAAAAAAAAAAAAAAGAAATTATCCTCTTTTTTGGTGTAATTGGCAGGTGAAAGGCAAAATCTGATAAATGAATCATACAGTAAGTCTGGCAAGACAAACAAAACTCCCAGTGCAAGTAAGTTTAATTTTTAAATTGTTCATATATAGACTGGCAATGGTCAAAAGAGCCTCTACTTCTATAGAGCCTTCATTTTTTATGTGATTGGAGCAGAGGAATATTTTTAATGATTGTTTTTTATTTTGTGCTACAACAGAGGACATACATTTTCCTATCTGTGTTTTTCTTTGCCAAAAGAACCTACAAGGCTGCAATTTATATTACATAGATACTGTTGCTTGTGAACTAGGAATGCAGGCTACTTTTAAAAAAAATAGAGGAATAAGATGAAGCTATCCCACTTCACCACAGACACTTTTCTCAATGCCAAATTATATGGTGTTTCTTTCTACCGAAACTAAAAGAGGCAGTGAGAAGAATTGACAGAAGAAATTCCAACCCTCTGACCTGTTTCGGCACCAAGAACAAAAAAACAAAATATCTTACTACAATTCCAGTAGTCACTGCATTATTCCCATTTCTTTTATTTGTTTATCCATTAGTGAGAACAATACTTGATGTTATAAGTTTGCAGATCTGGAGAAGAAAGTTGTTTTTTTCTTGACTCTATTTAATCAAGTTTCTCAATAATCTGGTTATGTCATCCAAATGTGGCTCTCCAGAGCAATTCTGTATTACATTTTTTGGTAAATTTTGAAATGCAGCTGCACAGCTGAAATATTTTTGGTTTAAATTTGTGCAGAATACATTTAGGATTATGACACATTTTGTCATAAAAATAACCATGTTCTCTTGGAAAAAGTCTTCTTATTACTGAATATTGAATATTTTAGAATTTCTATTAAAATGTCTATTTATTAACTTGCTTATCTGTTAGGAAAATATCTTCTTCAATTTAAAATATTTTCCCCTCATATAATTAAACTGTCAACATTAAAACTACTTTCAAGTTTTCTCTGGTGAGATTTTTTGAATAATAATGATTGTGCAGTGGGATTTGAAAGGCAATGGGAATTTTAATGGGAAAGTTTGGTCCAACTTACATGGACTTCCATTAGTTTTTTTATACAAACATATATGGTCTATTGTTCAGTAGGCATTCTGTTTACTTCTCTGAAAAGGATCCTTGCTTATATCTTGAATCTTTAGCTAAAGATTAACCTGCACTTGGATTTACTGAAGACTTCAGAAACTTTGCCATGTATATCACAAGATTTTAACTACATGGAGCATTTATATTCATATATTTTGCTCTGATAAGACAAATTCAAGACTCCAGATGGTGCATTAATCACAAATTCACAGAACATTCTGAGTCAAAGGGGACCCACAAGGGTCATTCAACTCCTAATTGAATGGGCCATACAGGGATCAAACCCACAACCTTGACATTATTAGCACTCAGCTCTAACCATTTGAGCTAGTCTCAGTGTCAATAAATATAACTGAAATAATAAATGCAAAGGAATTAATATCTTGTTTTTATTTCAACTAGGAGAAAGGGAAAAAGAAATTATTTTAATAAACTAGCATCTAAGCAAAAATATTGTTCATATGATTTGAAAATAGTTTGCAATCCAGACTTATTATTGAATGTTTTTCAAACTATATCATTCCAATTTTTTAGGTTCCTTTAATGCATAACATTCTTTGTTTTCAAGTCTGCTAAGGTAAAAAGTTTTAAATTTCTGCCTACTGTTCCTCATCCTGAGTTTAATAAAACATATGAGTCTTGTAATATGTCATCAGTGTAAAGTGGTTTTTCAATAGGACAAGACGCTCCACGCCAAAGTAAATTTTTCAATCATAAAATTAAAAAAAAAAATTACAAAAATTCATGCAGTGCTGAACCATGGATATTTAGTAGCTAAACTTCCTGTAAATTATTGTGATGCTTCGAACCTATAGCAACTGTCTACATAATCAATGCAGGAGGTTGTGCTTATGACAGATTGAGGGAGTGAAAAGGATTAGCTGAGGACCGACTACCTCATCATTAAATTTAACAAAAATTGTTCAGCCTTAGAAGCATACAACAGGGTTTTTACTTTTAATTAAGTTTTAACTGCTGTTTATGCAAATTCTCCTCTAAATCAGTATCAAACATGTCCTAAAGCTATTCATACATATAGCCAATTCATTCTGTGCTTGACAATCCTGCTGCTGAACGCAATGTCAGCAAAATAGCTGATTATATTAAATGTGGTTGAGGCTCATTTGCAATTTCTGATTAAACTGCTTTTATTGTACTAGATTATAATGCTAATCAGAATTAGCTAGGTGCTGAAACATGACCACAATTGATCATAGAATGAGTTTTAAGATGATCAGACAGAAAACTATAAATGGGACTAACCTGCAGTGTGTTTGTTAAGATTAGCAATAGAGCAAAACAAAGTACCATTGACAGAAATTTTAATTTTGAGATTTCATTTTATGTGGCTCGAGGTAGAGGTTCAAAGGCATGGCTTTATGTTTTAATTAAAATTATACAAGGCTCCAAGGTAAACACTTGTACTTTATGCTTAAACAAAAGGACTTTACTCTGTGTTCAAATATAAAGCAGGATCAGTACCGTGCATAATATTTTCCTTTTCTCCTGTACCAAAGAAATTACATATGAAGGTTTGAATGTTCACAAACTCACCACTCGGCTCAAACCCTGAGTCACAGATAATGCTAAGCAAACCAGATGAACGTGCTTCAGGCCACTTTTTGCTAGGGAAAAAGTAACAATGCTCTTAGTCATTTTGCAAATAAGGATATAAAATAACTCCTGACTGTTAGGAATAGCTTTGTTTAAGCAAATCATTGCCTTATGCTTTTTTTTTTCAGTACTGATGATAGAGACAGTTCTAAGATTTGGGGGAAAACCCTTCATTCTTAGCATTCAAAGATTCGGGCTCCCTCTGGGGTGATTTAGAAACACCCAGGCAGAGTGAAATAAGGTTCCATGCCACGAGTGCCTGCTATCTGCCACAGCATAGGGAAACACTGGGGCCAGCATAGCCAAAGTCCCCTTGCCAGCCCACCCCCTGGCACTTTGGCCAGGCAGGAAGGAGCCTTGCACATCCCTCTGCATCCTGAGCACCTTGAGGCAGTGGCTCCTGCTGTCTCAGGGAGTAGTTTCAACATCTCCCACAGGCAAGGAAGAAGAGGACCTGAGCTCCTTATCAGGTCCTGCTTTGCAAGGCTCTCAGGGCACACAGAGGTGTTTGAGTGGTCCCAGGTTCATGGACGTCCTGAGGGAAGTCTGTTATCTCGTGGGTGAGACACTGTCTCTTAGGAGCCTGAAGCAGAACCCATCTCCGGAGAAAACACCTTTGAGTTCAGAGGACAATCACAATCTTCATAAATCTGCAGTTCCTGTCTCAGGCTGCACTGTAATGCAAACCCCTGCTTTCCAGGACTGAAAATGGTGGATTTTCTCTCTTTCTATTCCTTATAGTTTTCTACATTTTTGGTTATAACCTTAGGATCATGAAGTAAAAATAAAAAGCTGTCTGTGACTTGGCAAAAATAATGACACAATAAAAACTCTTCAATCTCTGCTGAAACCTTAATGTTAATTAAGTTGTTAATTAATTAGACTGACTATAATTAGTGGTATTCTTTCTGCAAACAGGAATGGTGATGTCAAATATAACAAATTAAAATAGTTCACTGATTACACACCAAAAATTATGAAACTTCATGCCTCATTCCTTATGTTCACTCAGCTCTGAAAAGATATTTTTCAGAAATATGTTTTCTGAAGCTATTGCCATTTTGATTTCAGCTGTCACAATAATTTCATGGAGTTCCCTATTCTTTTCCATGTATAATTTCTGTGAAACACTGAATCAAGATATTACAATTCTTCAAAATCCAATTGTTTTTACCCAGTAGGCTTTGGATTCAGTCTCAAAGAAATAGCTTTTCTTATTTAGTCAAAAATAATTTATAAAACCTTAGGTTAAACAAAGTGACCTCCTTCCTAAACAAGGTGAGTCCTTCTCATCATTTAGAAGGACTGTTACTTTGATAGCCTCTACCAACTGTTTCTAAAATCCTGATTAAAATAAACCTGAAGAATTTATTTTCAGCATGAGGGTAACTTTTACAAACTTCCAGGAGTGAAGTAGCATGCTATTTATCAGTCAAATATAGGAGTTGACATTCTTTTCCATTAGCTTCTGATTAACTTGAAATATTACAGTGAAAAATCAGCAGACAACTTATGAAAAATACTTCATCTGCTCTTAGATAAAAGAGATTAATGAAATTTACTTAAACTACCTTATTCTGGCTTTCATTCAATTGCCATGGTAAGGTGATTACAAACTCCTAGTCTGTGAGACAGACACCCGTGCAAGGCCTACCTTGAGAAAATATTCTCTTTTCTTGCTGTTCCAGGTAAGCGAGGTGCACTCTGCTTGCTGCACTGTGGGGCTATTTGGAGCAATGTAGATACTGCCATCACTCCATCTTGTCTCATCTCTATTTCAGAAATTTGCTTCCTCCTAAAACCTCCAAAGGGAAAATTTAAAATAAGAACAACCTATGGTAGCAATTTTAGACATGCAGAGGCACATTTGCCAATAACTTGAGATGAGAAAAAATGAAGAATCCATCGGTCAGCCAAGACTGAAATCCACACCATAAGCAGAAAAACTCTGCTCCCTGTTAACAGAGGCAACAAATCTATTTCTTCCACTTCTTTCTCCATTCATAACTTCTGTCTTAATGTGGTGAAAATTAAATATCTAATCTCAAGTGTTCAACAAAATTCTGAGATCTCTTATGTACAACAAGTATTGCAAACTTTTTGATTCCTGCTAAAGTGAGGATTTACAGCACTCTATGCATGATGCCCTGGAGGCCCCTTAAACCACTATAAATGGCCTTGGAGGAAAAGCAATTGGACTTACAGATCAGAAACTTCCTGCAGAAAGCTTACAAATAAATGGAATAAGGACACTTGGGAAAAAACCTTTTTAGTTTCTAACAAAAATAACAAGCACATCATTGGCTATGCCTCGTGCTCAGTGGATTTTTAAAAGATGGCAAACATGGAGCCTCCAAAGCTAGTGTTTATTTCAGTAATAATATACTCAGCCCCCATATAGATTAACATTGATACCGCAATCCAGTGTAAAGCAACTTTATTTTCAGGATGGTTATAATATTTCAACTCTTTACAGAAGCAGGCATTGCAAATTTTAGCATCATTCACTTGAAATGGGATATGGGTAGACAGAGAGATATTCCTTGGTGCTGCTGGATGAAGCTGAGAGAAAGCCAAAAAACCCTGCCAGGAAACATATGTGTTCTAGAAGAAAATGGAAGTCAAAAAGAGGGAAAAAAGGTATTATCCAAGTACCTATCAAATATGTACTTGTTAGAGAATATTTGGAAATTGAATCAGTGGAAAAGGGGTTTTTTTGTCAATTCTTCAGGGAAACCAGTTCATTTTTTAAAAAAGATTAGAAAATTTTCAGACATAGAAATTTCTGTTCCCAGGCCCAAAAAATCCAGCAGCCCAGATCTTCATCAGCCATGTAGGACTAAATTATAAGTTCCTAAACAAAACACTGGCAATAATTTTATTCTTCCAGAACCTCTTTGTCTGAGGGAATAAAAAAAAATAGAAGTCAGGAAAATCAGCACAAGCTTGTGAACATTTTGTACCGCTCCTTTTTCACATTCCAGCTGTTTATTTGTACTTTTTCTAAAACTTCCTGGTGTTAGCTGAATTAAACTATTCAATGAATTATTTACCTTGTACCTTTTTACTTTTCTCTTTGTTTTTACTGGTTTCTTTAGATTGCAAGTATTGCTCCCTTCAGGAAGTCAGTACACATCCCTGGGTTTATTTGAAAATATTAGGAGTAGAAAAAAATTTACATTTAAAACATGGAGCTGTGAGAAGTAGTGTAGAAGGTTTTCTTAAAGCCCAGATACTTTGCCACAGAGGACCATCTTTTGCACAGAGGTGAGTGTGTGACATCTTCCAGTACCACATAAAAAGCCCAGCCTTACATGTTGCAAAGTTGTCTTGTCCTCACTGAAATGGTACAAGCCAATTTATAGCTTTCTAAGAAATATTTCTTACCTTGCATTATTTTCTTTTTGGATAACCTTTTGGGGAGATATTCCTTGTGATAGACCCTCTGCTAAGTGTTGATGTATATCAGCAATTTTTCACCTCCCCTTTTCACATACTTTCCATTTCCCCCTGTGGCTCAAAGAAAGTCTGTAATGTCTGTCAATTGTTTGGCATTGTAAGTATGTTACTTTCTGTTTCTGAATCGAGAACATCCTGTGACTAAACACATAATTTGAATTATGCAGCTTTTATTCTGCAAAAGATTATTTCTGCATACCAAATTCCCTCCGTACAAAATGTCTTTCCATTTTCCTTTCTGACAAACTGTGATTTATATAATCTCAAAAGGACATAGTTAATCTGATAGCGATATAACATCACACGGAATAGAAGCCCAGGTGTAGAGCAGAATTTAAGTCAACTGTTTACATATTTCACTCCAGAAAAAATAGCTGTGTAAAGCTTCAGACTGTACAGAAGTGTCAGACTGTGCAGATGGCGGAAGAAGTATCTTTTAATGCTTTATAACTGGCTTTGTCTTTCTCAAGGTGCAAAGCACCTCTCAGTTCCTCCACATTTTAATGACATTTCAGAAAGCATTTGTGAATCATTTGCTACAGCAAAGCAACAGAACTGAAGAAAGGCTGATTTTTCATGAGACTGAAACTAATGACTAATTTCAAACATATCACAGAAGAACATAACAAGGGTTGTTACATTCTTGGGCTGGAATTGAAATGAATGTTTAAAATAGAAAAAAAGGGTTGATAAAATAATTTCATTTTCTGTTCTAAATGTATATGCCTGGTGTCCAGAAGCTATCATGTTCATATAATATCAAACCAGCAGTTCCTGACAGCAGAACAGACTGTGGAAGTATCCATGGCAATGGGATGGTGCTCCCCATGACAGATATTTTGCTATGATTTAGGTAGTTTTTTCCTTATAGTTCTTCCCTTCATCTCAGATTCTTATTGAGAATGCTCCCCTACTCTGCCATTACCACTTCCCATAAACTGAAAACAAGGCAGCACTTTTTTAGCACAAGAGAATGGCAGGCAAAAGGCAACACGGTCTCTCAATGTATTCAGTAGAGCTTCAGCTTCCATCAATTTCCCTCCTTAAAACAATAATGAAATAGACACTACGAACACAATAAGGCACATAAACTGCCAAATTTCAAACTGATAGAATACTATCTTTACAAGAAGATTGCGGCCAGTGCCACACTCCTATTTTCTGTTCTTCGAGACTTGCCTAAATTAGATTAGATGCTGAAATGGTCTTCAATAATTTTTGGAACTGGAGAAATTAAAAATGAAACACCAAAACAATTAAAAATACATCCTTCTCCTTATAAATTCAGCTTTCTGGAAAAGCTGAATGAGATCTTTATTCCTGTAATAAGGATTTCATGCTCTTGCAGAGGCACAGATTGTTTTACAGATCTAAATGAATATTAGTATCTGAACATTACAGTGTTTACAACAATATTATGCTTCTGGTCTGATCAGGACATAAACCAAAAAATTAACCAAATTAACTACTGTAAATATACATTTGAGATTCAAACACAATTGCTTATTTCTTTAAGGTTATCGCTGAGGGAACAAAGTCCCAACTTTATAAGCCAACACATTTTCATTGCCACATTCTCAAATCTCATGTATTGGAACAGAGAGGCACAGAGCCAGGATTTCCATGAGCTTCCACAGTATTTCAAGGACATTTTTAATGTTCCAGAAGCTGCTTTGGACTATTAAAACCCCTTCTATGATCTCCTGCATTTAAATGAGGGCATCATTTGTCTGGAAACACTTACAAAGATATTAATATAAAAGAGCTATTATGGCAGATCAAACGAATCTTACAGTACTCTGAACATTATAGGAAAAACATTAGTGGCTATTTTCTGGTCAGAAAGTAGCAAATGGAGCTACTCTGGATTTAGATTACTGAGCCAAGAGCAGAAATTATCAGCACAATGATCAAGTGATTAATATATTCAGTTCTAACATGTTGAACAAAAGCTCTAGAAACATGTGAAATAATAATAATTATGGAACACACAAGCCATTTCCAAAATAAACCTGGTACAATGGAATCTGATGTAATAGTGACATGATAATCAAGAGAATAGTGCAAAATACTACAATGCCTGCTTTATAAGCCCTACAATAGCTCTTTAACAAAAAAAAACATATTATAATGAAAATAGAAAAAATTTATTATACTAACTGGGCCTTACTAAACCATTTTATTAAAAGTAGGGGGAATTAAAAAAAAAATACCAAAAATCAGTAGAATAAAGACAAATTCTCCAAAGATCAGAAACAAATTTTCAGCATTTCAAAATTCCTAAGCATTTTACCTAACATTTAGTGTACATAATTATTCTTCTAAATTGCATAAAGCACACAAATGTAAAGATTACGTAAAATAACTCTTGGAAATATTAATTTAATTATATTTTTCTTAAATAATGGTCTATGCAATCCAACTCAAAACACAGGCAAAAATATCCTTCTCTGTAACCTACAATATTTTCACAAATATTAAAGCAAATGTCTTTGGTGTCCTGCCTAGCTTTCAAAAATGGTTTGGCTTATAGTCTTGTTCCAGGAATATAAAATTTAAGCAGAAAATAACATTTTTTACTCTCTTTTCCTTCTCAGTAAGGAAGGGGCTTATTCTCCACAGTCATATAGATTTAACTCTGCCCCTCTAATTTTTCTGTGCTCAAGGTTATGTTTTTCAGAAGCAACAGTAGTTTTAGTTATTTCACAAAAACGACAACAATTTCAGTAGCTATTTCATTTCATAAGTGAAACAGAAGATGGGTTTGGGTTTCTTTTTTACTGCAGTCAGATATATGGGACATAGGAAACTGGAAATCACCTACAATTTGCCTGAAAATGAACCATTCATATAGCTATAGTTACAGGTGCCATTCACTCACAAACAGAATTTTAAAATCTGTGATCTTTTCTGTTAGCCTCTTTCCATAGATAATAAAGGGACTTTGTTTCCATAATTATCTTAAGACCATTTCATACTCTAAAATATTAAAGGAATACCAATATGCTGTGTTTCTGCCCATGATGTTTTTTCATTTTCCAGCTGGTCTGTCTTCAGCTGGATTCTGCTGTGCACATTAACTCATCTTTTCCCCCCAGCAAGTGATGTGTTTTTGAGAGAAGCCACTGACTGCTTTTAGAGGCTCACTGCATGACTTCTGCAATCAGTTTTAACTTGATCCCAACTCTCACTGACACAGAAGTGAAAACAGCCACTGATTTTAAAATCTGAGTATCAGATCCTCTACCAGTAAGAGACTTTCTGTGAAACAAGGGGAGCATCATATGTGAGAGTGCCAAAAAATTAAACAGAAGGATGATTTTGTGTGGCACCTTGAAAAATATCCCATATTCCCTTCTCATGTTTCCCTTTTCCCATCCATGTAAGAGAGTGCAGACTGACATTTCAGTTTTGCTTTCCTTAAAAGTGTCCAGGTTGAGTTGAGGTGTATTAGTGAATTATTGCAAAGTTTTGCACCTTTGTTCTTGGATCTTGAGCATAGGTGAAGCTGGAGCAGAAAATCAACCTCATTTTTCCCAACCTGGCAAAATCTTTTAAAAGATAGTGTGATTTATTTAAGCTAATAATTTTAAAACTATCATTGTAAATCATTAAAAGATTTCCGTTGCCTTGCTTCGGAAGGGTATTCTGTGAAAATGTAGTTTTAAATAATTATCAATTCTATCATGAGTGCCTTCATCCCATTTGGTAAAAGTTCTTAAATATGTCTCAGAAAGGTAATTTTCCAAGAAAATAATATATGTCCTTTTCTCAGATTCTTAGTTCAATTTTACTACATAGTTTTCTGAATGTTACTTACTTTACACTGCATTTTCCAAGTGTCTCAAAGCCACTGGATGACAAGATGCAATGTTAGGTGACTGGTTTTAATTCAGGTTTTATGCAAGAATATACCCAATGTTATGCAATGCATTTATTGCATATCATAAAAGCACTGGCCAACAAAGTTGATATAATTTATTTATGTCTTTAGTTACAATTTTCATGTAGAAATGTCACTTTATATAACATTTTGAATTGTTATATGGCTGGAAATTAGTTTTGTTATTTTTTATCTATACCTTCACCAACTTTACTTCTCTACGATTGAGCTAATTTTTTGCAGACATTGCTGTGGCAAATAATTTGAACTCCTCTCTTTTACCATCACCTGTCAAGAAGAGCAGATCTCTTTTTCAAATGATGAAGAATACAAGGATAGTTTACACAATTACACTTTAAAAATTTACATGTTTTCATGTTATTTTGGATCCAGTAAATGACAAGTTTTACAGAATTAGTCAAAATCCACCTAAACTATTAAACAGTATTTAGACTACATCAAGATTTGTTTCTTAAACCCATTTCCTCAGGAAAATCATTCAAATTTTAAAGGACAGCATATTAACTTTGTTATTCATATTAACTTTAGTTATTCAAATCAGTTCATACATTTTAAAATTGAGCTTAGCATAGCAATCAAAATTACCAGTAAATTAATAAAATCTTCCTGGTTCTACTGTTCATCTTATTCTGGGTAAGACATTCTGTAAAGTTTCAACCACGTTTGCAACCTATTATCTGGTGACAAATCTCAGTAGCAATAGAAAGTGAAACCTACTTACTTAGACACAATGAACTGAACCAAATCCACGTAATCTATGAGCCTTAAAGGAGCTGAAGTGTTGCCAACTTTCAGTCATGCAGTGCTTTGTTATTCAAATGCCCCAAGTGAGCCTATTCACTTGTGATTTCTAATATGCTTTCACATCAGGGTGATTTTCCATTACATCATTTCTCTAATAATACATGTTCATAGCTGCAGGTTAGTTTTAAAGAAAGAAAATTACCTGAGGAGATCTGAGTTAAGTATTCTGCCCGGTAGCTTCATAGAAATCACTGCATGTTCTGACTAAAGTAATTTCTTTTAAATGGGTTTTATACTGAATTATTTTCTAACTAGCTATAAGGTTCCATATAACCAGTGTATAGCCTACATCCTAAGGTTGAAAGATTATAAATAAATCTAACTAATAAAACTAAGGTTCACACAATAACACTTAGGCTGATATCAAGAATTTCCTAAATTAGAAGAAAAAATGTGATTAGCAGACATAAAGATTATATTAATCTGTACGTAGATTGTAGTGTTACATTGCAACACTTGAATAAAGGAAAATGTTTGCCTGACAAAATTTCCCACCTTTCTTTCTCACCACTTCTATTTGTAGCTCACTGCATGTATTCTCTTATAAAAAATGGATTTAATATGTGCATATAGAACTCTTCCCACTGTTATTTAATACACACTCTAATATTTTTAAATTTCCAGAATTTGGGAAGGAGAGTCATTATTTAAAACTCTGTTAGAGTGCTGTAAATGAAGGGGGAACAATGTATCACTAAAATTCCTTATTGGAAAATTACAACCACACAGGAAGAAAAATATGTCACTGCATGATTAATTTTATATTACACACAGCTCAAGCTTAGATACTGAACTTGATAATTCCTAACATCTGAAAATTCCTTTATTGCACTCATTTTACCTGTAGTTCTTAAACAATCAGTTACTAACACTTTTTCTGCTTCGTTCCCATTCATTAGAGTCATGCAACATGCCCTTTTATTTCTTTTTGAAATAAATTGTAGGCAGTATTCCTACTGCAACAAGTGAAATGCCTAAGGGGTTTGCAGTGCTTTTTTGCCCTCCTGGTTCCCAAAGGTGAAAGGAAAACTGAAGATTGAATCTGTGTGAAGGACTGTTAAGTTTTTCTAGCAGCGCTGGACCCTCAGTTTTTGTCAAACAATGTACAGCCAGGGAGTAGAGAGTAAAGCAGCCTTTGCATAATTTCCTCAGGGAGCACATGTTGAAGAGGAAAACAAAGATACAGATGAGAAAAAAAGGATCCATCCTACTAAGTTATAAAGAGCAAAGAAATATTAAGCAACTAGAGAAAGCCACGCAACTCAATCACACTCTGTTTTGGTTTTAGCTAAATTTTAGGAGTGCCAGAGCAAGTAAGAACCTCATGTTCACTCACTTGCAGTGAACATGATTATCCTTAAAATGGCCTGTGAGGATGGTGTCTCACCTCCTGAACTGTCTGGTTCCAGTGTTCCACTTATCTCACAATTATAATGATTATTTTTGTGCTAGTCCAAACTGCATCATAATTAATATGTTTGTCTCTATTTGTAAACAAATGAAAGAAATAAGGATTAAAACGTAAAGACAGAAAAATTGCATTCACAATGACTCAGTCTTGAAAAGTGTGTTTTAACTCTGTAGGCTCAATATTTCTCTCTGGTCATTTTGTCTATATGTGCTAACACTCTGAACTTGACCTTATTCCTTCATCATTTTGTCATACTCACACACTTCCTATGAACACTGCTACGATCACACTTGTGGAGGATCATCACCTCTGAATTAACAGCTCCTGGTCTTTTATCAAAAGCAGCCCCCATGAGTGTTATAGCATTCCACAGTGCTCAAAACCAGATCCTGCTTACCTCATGACAGCTCTTACCTTATGCTTACCACCAGTGAATAAGCATCCGTAAGAAAACCATGTCACAAGCTGAAAAGGTTGCATAATTTGACAATTACAAAAAATCCCTACATTTATTCAAGATACGTATCATTTATGTATGATAATATTTTGCTGTGCCACATTCTCTTTTACAGTTTAATTCTATAAAGTACTTTTGCACCCATATTTGCTTATTTATATCATGTGCCATTATTATTACTTAAACTATATTACACCTGCTGGTAAATTCTCTCCTTCCAGTGCAAGGCACTGAAAGTTTAAATACAGGCAGTAAAATTTAATATATCCCAATAATTAATCATAAACCAAGCCAGCTGGTTTTCAGTGTATACGATCATGGAAAAAAAAGCAACTCTCTTATTCACATACAAAATTAAAATTTCATGCTGAAAATAGGATTTCTGATATTAATGAGTGAAGTTGGAATTTTAGAAACATCCATTTATTATCAGATGAAGCCAAGAGAAATGTAAAATATACTTTAGGATTTCCATACTCCATTTATCAGTGTTTATTATTTGTCATTTACTTGGCAAAATAGCAGTTCACACTGGAAGCAGGAGCTGTTACAAGCTTAGACTGATAGTCAGCATCTGCAGATGCTGCTTCAGAGTTATTTATTTTTCATTTATCCATCTGTTTTCCAATCACTAACACATACCAATTACTATTTTCGTATTGATTTTAAATCCTTAGGAAACCTATATTCATAGATTCATAGGATGGCCTGGTTTGGAAGGGAGAAGATCATCCAGTTCTAAATCCCTTGCCATGGGCAGGGACACCTTCTATTTGACCAGGTTACTAAAGGCACCTCCAACCTGTCCTTGAACATTTCCAGGGATGAGGCATCCACAACTTCTCCGGGCAGACTGTACCAGAGTCTGAAATTCTTCCCAGTAAAGGATTTCCTCCTAATTTTAAATTGCCTAGCCCTGAAAAAAATCAATATTTTTTCAAATAAAAATAAAATACATTACCTTTCTGGTTTTGCATAGAATCATAGAATGGTTAGAGCTGGAAGGACCTCAAGCATAATCTATTTCCAACCCCTTCCCACCACAGGCAGGGATGCTACCCACTTGATCACATTATTCAGAGCCCCATCCAGCCTGGCCTTGAGCTTCTCCAAGGTTGGAGAGTCCACAAGCTTCCATGGACAAGTCCCTGTTTTTTCCCTCTGAGAAACTGGGTTCCAAGTTCATTACAACATATGAGAATCTCACTAATTTTCATGTCAATTAACTTATATCAGCTTTTTAATGTCACAACTTCCCCTCACTTCTCCTTTGTCATCACACAAAGGGTATAAATGAATACAAAACAATAAAAATTCTTCTGCAGACCAGGCAATTCACAGTGACACTTTCAAACTCACATTATTTAAATAACCTCTGCCCAAAACAGTGGATCAGTGGACTAAAGTAAAAGGGAGGTGCTAATAAACATCATTACTACCTCCTACTTTGACAGAATTATTGCTAGAGGAAGGATGGCCAAAAAAATTTTTTTTTCCCTGTAAATCTGTATATTTTTAAAATTAACTATATTGAAAAAGCAAGCCCTTTGGTAGTTTTGTGAGAAACAAGTATCTGTGAACTATTATGTTCCTATACAAGACCCTTTCCTGAAGGAAGTCACGATATTGTTTTCTCGTAAACTGGTGAGAGACATTGAGTGTCAGTGAACAAGTCAGAATAAACTTGGAATAAAGCTAATCTCAGTCACTCTTCTCTTGTCCTCTGTTGTCAAATGAAATTCAGTGTCTACCAGACTGCAGCCACAAGATAAAGACAATTTCATTTAAAAAGAAACATAGTTCACTTGGACTTTTCCTTCACTTTGGAATTCAAGTCACTTCTATTAAAACTTAAGCAATAGTCTTAGATATGAAAACCTATTAAACTAAATTTAAAATGAGTATGAGAGGTTAAATATCTTTATTCAATTGCTTCTGGTTTTGTCAGCTGATTTCTTTCCCTCTTGTGTTTTGGAGCATCTTCTAGAGTGAATTGCATAGAGGGCTCTGCGAACTGTATGTAGAAACAGCACATTACCCAGCAGCCAGATTTAACGGGTTAATTATTTCAAATTTTTTTGAGATTTCATTTGGAGTTGGAGTGAGCCCTGATCTAACTTCTGCAAAAGCTGATTAATTTAGAACACTTGAAAAGATCATAAACCACGTCTAAAAAGCATTTGGAAGTTGGGTGGGTCAGGATTTCCCAAAACCTAATTCATTCTCCTTTCTTTATCCACCACTCCAGCTGGCAGTTTCATTACTATCCCTGTAGGAAGACTCACCATCTCTTTGCTGTTCCAAATGACTGTTAGGATAAAGATTACTGTGTTTCATTAAACATGCTCATGGTCAAAAGCCTCTTTCATATGTTTGTCCATTAAATATTTATGTTTGTGGAAAGATTTAATTTTTAAAAATCAAGTTAAAAAATCTCAATCTGAAAGTTTTAATTTAACTTTTACATTTGTGTCAGAAGTCATCATAAAATCTAGCAGAGAGAATACTGGCAGAAGGGTTGAATTGAACAATTTCCAGCAATTTGCTGTTAAAAAATTTCCATGTGCAAATATCTTAGTCAGTTCAGCTGTGAAATCCAGAGGTTTATCAATGGATTCACAAATCAATATGTAGTTTGTCTTCTACATCAGCTTGGTGAGTTTCTAACAGCAGTTGTTAAAAGCGAATTGTTGTTAAGTCTGCTGAAACTTGAAATGCCATCAGTAAGGTCATTCTGAATTCTGTTTTGGAAAATTGGTAACCCTGGCCATGCTTTTATATTGCAGTAGATATTGAAAAGGACATCACCAGACAGCAGATCAAGTCCAGAGCAAATTCGGAACAGAGACGCAAGAAATGACACTGGAAGTAAACTGTCTAGAAAAGGAAAGTGCCTGCCCTCCAGCTCTAGTGAGGCAGACTGAAAAAGAATGAGGATGCATTGTAACTGCCTGCACTCCCTCTGCACATCCTAATCAGGAAGGACAGCGCAGTTTGTCACGGCGCTCAGTTCCATCAGTCAGGGGCTGGAAAGGACTTCAGCCATCAAGCAGTGTCCCTCTCTATCCTACATACAGGATGAGCATTCATCAATATTTGCATAAAATTGCTCAACTATGAAAACATGATATTTGCCTTCTAAAAGATTCCTTATTAATCTCATTAACTTATCTATTCTTTATATTCTTGAAATTAAAAAAATAAATAAATTAAAAGTTACAAATGTGGCAGATTTTTAATTTTTCTAAAAGCACTGGAAATGGCATTTAAGCATAGTCATGCCTGTATTACATAGACTTATCTTTGAGGAACATCCATGTCAGTGTAAAAATTTACACACATAACAGTAAATACTTTTCCTCTACATGTCTTTTTGCAGAGAGAATTTCTATAACCATGTGATTTAGTAAACTAGGATTTCCTTTTAAAATTTACATTATCTACAGTTGAGTAATACTGGGAGAACAGATAGAAACTGTTATTTTAATGATTATTCTATCAAGGAGTATATCATCATTATGTCCATATATTTAGCATAGATGTTAATCACTCAGTATAAATTGTACAGGATTTAAGGATTTCTAATGTCTTTTTAAATGTCAAAGATCTCAAAATTATGTCCTTTATCTAAGGGAATACAATTTATTGACATAAGTGGTACTTATAGGTGGGGTTTTTTTGTTGTTTTATGAATTATTTAATGTTGCAAATAAATCTTAATTAGCTTGATATAACACAAAATGTTGGAAGGCAAGACATGCTTCCTCATTAGCCTTTAGCCAAAAGAAAAAGGCTTTTCCAAATATTTTAAAAACATGGGAAATGTCATATGGCTGCCCATTGACAATGATTTCTAGAATAATTCTTCCAATTGAGATTGACAATGTTGAGTTGGAAGGAGAGTAGAAAGACAAAATATCTCAAAATAAAGCAAATACACCTAAAGATATGTGGGTGACTGAAATTATAAGATTAAACATATTTACAAAGTAAAAGCATTTTGTATTCCATGTTTATTGCTACACCTTATGCACACATCCATGTGTTTGTAAAGTTTTTAAAACAGAGTAATGTCACAGATAATCTTTTTACTTCACATACTCTTTATATGAATGCAAAGCAAAACAGGCATTTAAAACATTCTTTGTTTATTTGCATAAATTATCATAGTTTCCCAACTTGAAAATGGAAAATTCTTGCTTTTTCTTGTTATGTAGGTGTGAAGTGACACCATATGTGACAGATAGAAGGCATTTTTAAATGACACAAGGCAGATATCCACTAGCTCTTTGTGACTAAATGGACACTGTACCTGAACAGAAATAGCAGGCGCAGATGAGGTTCTTATTGCAATAAACCCTAATTTGCTTAGACACATAAGCAATCTGCATTTGGGATTTAACAATATGTATATGCAAATAAACGTGTGAATTTAAAACTGTAAAAAGGGCTTTGGTTACTAAACCCCACCTATTTGAAGAGAAGGAAACAGCCTTATAGGTTGTGAGTTTCAAATACTTCTTAAAAATAGAAAGAAAATGTAAAGACAGCAAATACCTACTAACAAAAGGACAAAAAGTAAAATATGTTGGGACTCAAAGTCCCTTGCAACCTATTCCATTCTATTATTTACTTTTCTTTCTAGTATAAATTTAAATGTATTATTTTTTCTCCCCGACTCCAATTCTGCAGCAGTTTTTCATGGAAGACTTTCATGCATGTATCACCTACTGCTTAAGGCTTTAGCATATGAGGTGGATCATGCAGGTAATTGTGGTTTATATAACAAAAATCTGCCCTTATAAAAGTTACTGTATCATACAATCTTGTGCAAAGACTGCAATTACTTGTCAATATAAATTCTTTGACCAGAATAAATATGTTCTGTACTTCTCCAAAGCAATGAGAGCTTCAGTGAATGAGCAGAGACCCAAGACTACATAAATATGATGAGGTAAGTAGTGGTTTCACTGCAGTAGGATTTCTGGAATTCATAGGATTGCTCAGAACCATCAAAGTCTAGCAGAGACGACTAAAACAAGACACAGGTGGATGTCATTCTGTACTGAGAATTTCTTCTGGAAATAAAAAACATTTTGGATAGGTGGCAACCTCCTTTCTCAGGTAAATAGGCTTCTGGGTTTCTGAGCCCTAGAAGGAAACAGACAGGAAGGTACACCCATTAACAGGAACCAGCTTGGAAATGCCAGGAAGAGTAATGTAATTGTTTTCTCCATGTATATTAATGAAATAAGCAAGAGGAAATATTTCAGACCCAAAATATGGAGTTTTAGAAAACGCAATCAAGGTCTCTGCCAGCATCTCTGAAGTGCCGTTAGTACCCACACTGGTCCAAGAACAACAATGGACATGCAGTTTCAGAACTTGCTGCAAAAGGAGGATTATTCAATTTTCAGGAACTGAGGGCACTCTGGACATAAGGAGAGGATGTCAATTCAGCTCTAAGGAACCAAGGTGCTCAGGATTAAAATGAACAGGGTTGACAGTGAACTTTACGCTGAGTAGCGAGGGAAAGCTGACAGGAACAAACACAGGGTTTAAGAAAACATTTGTAAATATGAAGACAAAGAAACCCAATCTGTATTCTCAGAAAAAAAGATAGATCTAGACAGAAATAATCAAATAATCAAATATAGAAATAAGAAGGAAAATGTCATTTTAAAAGAGTGACAAGAAATGTAACCAATCAATTCCATGTCTTCCACTTTGTAAATGCTGGAAGCCTAAGAAACAAGATGGATAAATTGGAATATGTGATCCAAAAAAAAAAGAAAAAACAGATTAATATACCATACAAGTTAGAAACTTATGGGAATCAGACAATCAATGTGACTGTGTGAGAGCAAAGCAGAAAATATTCAGGAAATATAGGGTAATTTGATTTACAGGAACAGTAATTCTCTGTCTTAAATAAATTATCAAATCAAATTAACCAACCTGTAAATTAACACAAGATCTGCATGGTATAAAATTCTAAGCTTAATTCTGAAAATTAAGATTTGGAGTTTATGTCATCAATGAGCCATACACCCACACACACACCCCACACCCACCATATGCAATACACTTAGAGAAATCAGGAGAATTTCCCGATTGCCTCCACCAAAGGAGGTAAACCATTTCTGCCAGGTAATTTCTACTGTTCTGAAAATCTGGACAAATATCATGTCAGAATACAATCATATAGAGATATAACTTGTAAATGTTATCGAGGATAGTATCAAGAAAGAGCTAGTTAATGAATTTTGATGTGGATCTACATGTTGTATGAGATTTAGCTTAAACAAATCTCATAGAATTTCCAAATCTCTTTCAAGAGTACCAGTTTTTAAACAATGATCACTAAAACATTTATAAGGAGATTCTGGGAACAAAGAAGGACCAAACACATTAAATTTCAAAGAGGTATATCATTGAAAATAAGGAAATTTATAAAAATTAGGTTTAAGAAGATAGTAGAATAAAATCCTTAGAATCAGTGTGGAGGTTATCACAGACACTACAGAAGTGCACTCTCCTTATTAGAAAAATCAGGATTTTTCATAGGCGATTAGCTATAGGATAAAGAAATTGTAGTGAAGATTTCTTTCAGCACTTCTGCTTTTGAACAGAAGAGATCAAGCAGAACAGCTATTTGTTTTTCTGCTGAGTTCAAGGTTAAAGCTGCACAGCTTTCAGAAGTTGTGTGTGATACCCTGACTATTCTCCATGTGATCTGATTACTTACCATTAAATATGACTTTTATACCTCACTGGCTTGCAGATAACTGTTCCACAATTCAGCCCTTATTGTAATCGTACCTGAGCTCATTTTTTTTATATGTCCATTAACTATCTTTCATTTTCCAGCAACTGGAACTCAGAAACACTACTGAGCTTTATAGCTGAACAAATATACCTAATATTTCAAGGATGAGAATAAAGAGAACATCAGAATTTCTGAGAGAAAATATCAGGAAGATATTGACATTAATTGTTAGAATTGGTAAAAATGAAATTTTTTATATGGATTTTACAGCAAATAAGGGATTTAACAAAGAATACATGCATCTAGCTGTTAAAAAGCACTAAAGTATTTAAGATCAATCAGACATTGTAAACATTAAAATCCTACTGGATTACAGTAAATTTTCTGTTACATGAAAGTTAGTAGATGACAGATAGAGTACACATAATTTTAAAGAGACTAGGATGAAGTTGAGCAGAAATATTCTAAAATATTATTAGTAATGTAAAACTGTCAGTAATTACAGTATTGTTCTGGGAGTGAATGGGAACAACACAATATTATTTAAATATTCAAAGTTGAAGAGATCAATGAGGAAAGCAGCTGAGCCATAAGCAATGGATGATACAAATTTATACATTTTAACAAGGCTTATAAGACAAATTAAATTAATTCTTGTACTCCAGATTCACCAGGAAACTTAAAAGAGAAATACAAAAATTATAATATGACCTTCAGTGAGCAAAAAACAAAGAAAGCTTATAGTTATCCCAGTAGGAGTCCATTTCATCTTTTCTCCTCACTATTAAAAGCTTGATAAGGTCTCAAAGTAGATGGGTTGTACAAGGATTTTAAATATCTAATAATTCAGCATCTTCAGGTATTAGAGACCAAGTTTACTGGAATACAAATCACAGTCTCAGCTCCTGAGTGGATGGATGAGCAATACAGGGATGTAGAGCAACATTGCCACTCAACTGCAATAATGTTTCAAATCTGAAAGAATTTAAAGCCAATTAAAAGAGCCATTATTGCCTCAGCCTTTTTATTTTTTTTTCCTTTTAGTATAAACAGAACACTAAAACAGGTGTCTATTCCATGGTTCACATAATGATTTGGCAGCCACTTACAGTGAGGTTTTCAGAATTGTCTACCTGTGATAAGAATATTTAATAATACTGTAAGCCACTTGGCAGAGGAATTTCCACACTGTTTCAAATGTCATTATATTAAACCAAGAACTACTTTAGATCTCTTAGAAATAGTCTAAATTCAAGATAATAATTTTACACATAAATACAGAAAAAAAATTGCCTTGGAAGCAAGACTGAGAATAAATATATTGATTCAAAAATAACAGGCAACAGCATATCTCAAATCTGAAACAAAAAATATGTGTTATCGTCTTGGAAAAAAATTACCAAGAGAATCTTGGTAAACCAAGAATATGGGTTTGCATAGACAGCAAATGGGGAACATCCCTGTCATGTGCACCTGCTGCCAGGTAGGTCACTCTTCTACAGGGTGCAGTCCTTCAAGGACAGGCTGCTTCAGCATGAGCCCCTCTCATCATGGTCCCCGGGGTCAAAGCCTCCTCTCAGGCATCCAGCTGCCCTGGTGTGGGCACAGGCTGCAGGTGGTCTCTGCACCCCTGTGGATCTCCATGGGCTGCAGGTGCACAGTGTGACTCACCTGGTCTGCACCAGGGGCTGCAGGGGAACTTCAGCTCTGAAACCAGGAGGGCCTCCTCTCCCCCCTTCTCCACTGACCTCGGTGGCAGCAGAGCTGTTCCTCTCATTTATTCTCACCCCACCCTTCTCTGGCCACAATTACATCTGTGCAATAATGGGGTTTTTCTTCTTTAATTTGTGATCACAGAGGCATTAGCACTGTTTCTAATTGGCCCAGCCTTGACCAGCACATCCATCTTTGGAGCCATCAGGGATTGGCTCTGCTGGATGTGGAGGACGCTTCCCTCAGGTTCTTACAGAAGCCACTCCTGTATCCTTCCCCCCCACACTACCAAAGCTTGACCATGCAAACCCAATATAATTTGTAATCCCATTTTCCTCTACTACACAAAAACCGATTTCCAACAGAAAAATATCTTGCCCATTGCCTTTTAAAACTTTTCAATTCCTCTCATTTTAGCTATGGATTATAACACAATATTGATCAAACAGCTAATCAAGGGAAGAAAGATTACACATAATCATGCTATGTACTATGTCTCAGCAAAGAAAATAAATGAAACATAATTACAGAATCACTCAACAGATTTGATATGATTGCATGTCTTACAACACCATATCTAAGCAGCAGCAATTATCCAGTTACGATTGTTGCAAAGGCACAGGAAAAAATATAAAAGACACAATATGTTCATTTTAAGGTAAGTACAACTTTCTCATTAACATACAATAAGGAAAATAAAGTATCTGAAAAAAAGTCGAGTAGCACAGCCTAATGCAGGAGTACACTGAGGCCAACCCTATGGCAAACAGAAATTGGCAGAAAACTGATGTATTAATAATGGACTAGGTGGTTAAGGAAAATCATTATTACAGAGACAAAAGATACGACAAAAGATTGGCAACCTCAGCCAATTTGCACCAAGTTATGCGGAGTTTACACACCTGAAGGACAGGATACCAGCCAAAGGGACCTAGACAGGCTTGAGAAGTGGGCCCATGGGAACCCCATGGAGTTTAACAAGTGCAAGGTGCTGCCCCTGGGTCAGGGTAAGCTGCAGTATAAACACGTGCTGGGGATTAACAGCAGCCCTGCCAAGAAGGACTTGGGGTGGATGAGTCACTGAACACGACCCAGCCATGGCACTCACAACCCAGAGAGCCAAACGTGTCCTGGGCTGCATCCAGAGCCCCGTGGGCAGCAGGGGAGGGAGGGGATTCTGCCCCTCTGCTCTGCTCTGGTGAGACCCACCTGGAACCCTGCACCCAGCTCTGGGGTCCCAGCACAGGGGGGACATCAAACTGTTGGAGTGAGTCCAGAGGCCACCGAGATGATTAGAGGGAGGGACCACCTCTCCTATGAGAAAAGGAGCAGAGAACTGGAACTGTTGAGCTGGGAAGAGACCAGGGTGACATAATTGTGGCCCTCGAGTACCTGAAGAGAGCTGATAAGAAAGGAGAGGAACATTTTACAAGTGCATGTAGTGATATAACTTGTGGAAATGGCTTCATTTGGAAAGGGAGTTTTAGAATTGATATTAGGAAAAAATTCTTTACAGCGAGGGTGATGGTGCACTGGTACAGGTTGCCCAGAGAAGCAGATGCCCGATTGCTGGAAGTGTACCAGGCCATATTTGGTGGAGTTCTGATTAGCCAGGTCTAGTGAAGGGTGTCCCTTTCCATGGCAGGAGGGTTGAAACCAGATGATCTCTATCATCCTGTCCAATACAGACCATTCTATGATTCTCTGGTCAAAGTGAGAAAGGCTTTGATGTATTACAGCAGTATGATGCATTACAGTTGTACGTCAATAAGGAGACAGCATTTGGACAACACTTTTCATTAAAAACATCAAGGAACAATCTTTCTCATGTTAAACATCCAGCTGACAGAAAGACAGTGACTCAGTCAAGTTTCCTTTTAGAGATACTTCAGGACTCTCTTTTCTAAAAAAAAGCATAAGTAGGAAATTAAACAAGGATAACCTACATCATTCTTTTGAAACAGCCTCTTTCCATAAAGTGATTAATGGAATTGCACCAAATGAATAAAAGTTAAAAGCTCCAGCTAATTCTGGAGCCAGAATATTACTTGATTATCTTGCATAGCTTATGCACAATTTAGACACAGTATAAATTACTGCAGAAGTAATTTGAGGCTACTGCTCCAGACGTTAACTAGAGAGCAGTAGTAGACATTTTGTTACTGTACACAGACGACCTCCCAGTGTCTATACCATAACTTTAAATGTGAATCAGATCAGATCTGCACACTATTTACATATGGGAGAATTTCCATAATTTTGTTCGGGATATAAAATTCATCCTTAGTCTTTAGACCCTTAACATACGTATACCCTGCACTTCCATAATAGGTCAGGGGATTTTTTAGTAATGAAGCACATTTTACTTGAAACTATCACCATCCACAACACAAACTACTAAATAATTGAATCATGAGAAAAAATGCCATTACAACCTTTATCTTCTCCACAAAATCATATCCAACATGGTGAGAAGATCCTGAAGGTTCCCAAATCCCATGCCTAAAAGTCAACAGAAAAGAATCACAAACCGTTTCAAGGAGAATGACCTCTTAAAATCATTCTCTGTCCCACAAAGAGGAAATTTTGCTTTGAACAAGTCTTTTGAGTCAAAGCAGTGACAGTAAAGGATCTGAGGTAAAATGAGATGTAAAATGCAAAAACCAAAGCACACCAGTTGAGTTTACCCAATTCAAAAGTACTCTACATCATTCAAAAGTATGAGGACAGCCTTCTGACAGTGTCAGTCAGTAAGAATGTCTTACTACTGCCTCTCAAAACCTAACAATGCACGTGTCATGTACAAGATTGTCACAGTAGTGTTATGCCTCAAAGAGCTGTTGCCTATGTACTGATACTTACAACATTTTTTAAAAAACTTGTGCCGGTTTTGGCTGGGGAAGAATTAATTTTCTTCACAGTAGCTGGTATGGAACTCCAGGGAGGAGGCTGTGGGTGCACCAGGAGTTAGGGGGGACACAGTTGGGACAGCTGAGCCCAATTTTACATATATATATATATATATGTATGTATGTATGTATAAACACATACACACACACACGTGTGTGGAATATCCTTGTGTCATATGGCATCATGCTCTGCATACAGAACTGGGGGAAGCAGAAAGGTAGGCTGTTCAAAGCAACAGTGTTTGTATTCCCAGGTCATCACCACATGTGATGAAGCAGTGCTTTCTGAATCAGTGCTGGAGACTGGGTGAACGCCTGCCTTCCAATGGGAAGTGGTGAATGAGTTCCTTGCATTGGTTTGTATAAGTGCATGACTTTTACTTTACCTATTAATCTGTCTGTATCTCAACCAAAGAGATTTTTTTACTTTTATTCTTCCAATTCTCTCCCCAGTCCCACTGCAGGGAGTAAACAAGCAGCTGTGTTAGCTGGGGTTAAACCACAACAAAACTGGATAAGTGGACTAATGCTACCAAAAAAAACCCCAAAAAAACCCCAATCAATTCAAAAATCAGGAAGTAAGATTCATGAATAATTAGCTGCTTTCTGAAATAGCAGTTTCATTTTACTGTTTATGTTTAATCCCTGAAAATTGTTCTATCAAGTTATAAACAATGTGTGCTATCCAGAAATTATGATTCACTTCTTATTTTTCAAGCAGAATGAAACAAAAAAAAAAAACCATGTTCAAACTGTGTAAGATCAACCTTTACTCTCAAACAATAAAAATTATCTAAGCATTTGTATCTTAGTATATACACAGCCACTCCTTCAGGAATTCCCTTTATGAATACACAAATAATTATTTCTGTCTTCTGGCTTAGCCAAAGTAGCACCTACTGACAAGTCACTGTCAAAGACACAAGGCAGCGTGGCAAGTGTGTTTTGGCATTTTTAAAGTCCCTGCACATAGGAAACTATCAACCACAAGAGAAAAAGCTGAGCAAACCAAGATTTCATATGAAACATTGAGTTGTTCAGGATGTGCTGGTTTATGATATCATTAATCCAAAAGTAGCATTAATAAAGTCTGGATTTGACCAAAATGAGATTAATAGTTATCACATCTCTTAATGTTATCCTAGAGACAACCCAAACCTAAAGGGAGGATTTTATTTTGTCACACAGTTTTGATAGTCTGACTTTCAGAAATGATCACAAATATAACAGACTAAATCTGAAAGTCACTTTTTATTCCTTCAGTGAACAGAGAGAATAGGATGAAAATTGAGACAGGTGGCTAATGCAAGGTAGAAAAACCTGCTTGTCATGCTCCCTTCATAACATTCAGTAAATCAGGAACTGGATCAAGAAGGAACTTCAAAGACTAAGAAAAAAAATACTTTTTGATACTATAAAAGGGCTGGTTATAGTATTGTATTGCTTTATAACCTCAGAATGCCCAGTGCATTATAGACAGCAAGCTCAGCAACCTGCTTATATAATTTTTTGTTCTGGATGTCACAGTTCAGCACCTTGTTTGAATTTACGTGTAAAATATGCTGTGAACTAAAGACTTTTTACTGTTCAGCTTGCAAATTCAGTTTGAATAATAGCAGCATGCGAGTGCATATTTTCTTCTGCATCACTGGAAGTTAGACAACATCATTCAGCTTCTACAATTAACTGAAATGACACTATGATCTTTGCAGCCATAATGGCAGTGATAGGAATATATTGTAAGAGAAGTTTAAAGATATTCAGTAACACATGGTTCAGGATGCACTGTAATGACAATCATCTGCTACAATTTCAGAACACTGGCAACATAAAACAAAAGACTCCAACAGTGCATGACAGAAAGGGACTAAAATGATTACATCCTCCAATCTTATTTATTGCTGATGTTTTCTACAGCATGTAGGAGTTTTGTTTCATGACAAAATAGAGTTCCAATGCTCTTATTAGACACACTTTTTCCTGACCCTTTTACTACATAATACTTCCCTACTAATATAGCAGCTGACTTTGCAATTCATTGATTGAACTGACATTATTATGATAAGTGCTACTCAGATAAGTCAAAAAAAGAAAGTAGTCACTTACTTTGTCATACTGCAGGAATACATTGGACTGTTCTCTGAAACCCTAACTGATGAGGTTTTTTGATGGCCTGCAATTTGGCTGATTCCTAAATTCACACCAAGTACAAATGATGCATTGTTGGTTAGACAATGTGTAGAATTGAAGAAATGAAGGAGGGGAGAATCATTTGTTTTACTTTTTGCTGTATGAACTTCAGATTTCTTCCAAACTTAGCAATGTTTGAAAAGCCTCAGGCAAGATCACACTAGTAGCTATAATTAAAAGTTTTCAGGTAAGTACTGTAATCTCTAGTGTTAAAGTGTTAAAGTCTTGTTAAGCTTGACCTCTTTTCTTGTCACTATATGGATTTCCATGCTGATACAAAGCCTATGAAAACAGCACAAGCTTTTCTTTCTCATTCAGTGAGCTTGCTTAACAACCTGTAGGTAATGCTTGGTCATTTGCTTGAGCAGAACTGCAGTTTTAATACCATCAATTACATCAGTGACTGTCAAATACAATCAATGCATTATTATAAAAGGCATATTATGTTTTTAAATGTGTAATTAGATAACAGCTGTGTCAAAAATTGGGGATATTAATTGATCCTGCAATGCTGATTCTAGGGAGACTTGGAAAAAATATGTTCCCTATCCCTAATATTGCAGATTAAACCATTGTGCTGCCCTTTATATAAACTGCAGGACATTCAACATGTCTAGAGCGTCACAAAATGCTTGTTCTATGCCTTACCTAGAGCTGCCTGTAAAACACAAGGAGAACAGAAAATTTACCCTTGCACCAGAAAAGTTAAGCCTAAGACATGTATTACTAATTGTGTTTAAATAATCTCTTAAAATGTACTTGATACTGGAGAAAATATATAGATTAGATAAACAAACATGAAGAGTGAAAACATCAAACCGTCACAAGTCTACAAAAGCAATGAGATAACAAACCTTGAAACTCAAGAATCTCACATGGTTGCCTCAGCTGCTGATATCAGTACTTTATGTCTAACTGAAGTATAACTTGTGCTCATCTGACAGGTTCCAGAAAGAAAAATCTGGATTTGACTGGAATACAACAAAAGCAAAGACCAATATTTTACTTGATAATTGGTCTTGCAGCTAGCTCTTTCTTGCATAAACAGTGTCAAACATAATTTTGAGTGACTCACCCATTAAAACCCATTTGTTCTAGTCACATCTTTCCACATTAGACTTAACAGCCCTTTAAAACTCAACATTTATTTTCTATTGGAAGAAATAAATATCTATGGAGATACTTTTCTTAGAGTATAAAACCATATTCTTCAGAATGCTGAATCATTTAGGAATAGTTTTCTATATTTTTCTGTATGTCTTTTAGGTGAAAATGTGGAAATATTTTAATTCAGTAGTATTTTTTGATAATTTCCACACAATACTGTTGAAACCATTGCACAAATATGAGCAAAATAGTGATACACTATGGCTCTCACCAGTTAATGAGTAATTCTACTAATTCTCTAACTTCTAGGATAATCCAAAGCCAACAATCCTTTCCATCATAGCTCCTAGTCATGGAAATTACAGAGGAAACTGGCAATGTATTCTATTCTATAGAATAAAAAAATACTCAGAAGAAAAATTATAATGGACAAAATTCTTCCCATTATCATCTTCAGATGAACAGAGAAATAAAACCTCTTAACTGAGTTTGGACAAACTCTTAACAAACTGTTGACTTAGAAGGGTCCAGACAACTTAGAAGAGGTTTCTACAGACTTACTACGTAGTTTGTAAGATAGAAAAATACTTAGATGTCTCTTGAAGAATTATCTAGTAATGGTATATGAAATATTCATGTTTTTCAAATAAAGAAATCTGATAATAGGTATAAAATAATTAGGCAAGCCCTCAGGTACAAATGTTAAGCTGATAAATACCAGATAAAAGTAAACACCACAAAGTTTCGCAACTATGTGCCAAATAAAAGGAACAGAAGAAAAAACTCTTTCAAGTAGTACAACAGTTTGATCTACTCTTATGGGGGAGAAAGGAGGAGGAATTTTATACATTATAAAGTTGAATCTTTTAAGAGTAAAATCTCTTACAGGAATCTCACAATTTCCATTTTCTAGTCACACCTTTGCATTGCTGTCTAAATAGGGTACACAGACCTTACCCTCTGCCTTCAAGAACTTTCCCTTTAAAGAGGATATGGGAGGTAGAAGACCACTTGAATGTCTCCTTTCAGACAAGGGGAGAAGAGCTACTTGGGCACATTTTAAAGAAAGAAATAATATAAAAATCAAGATTTCCTTTGATGTCTTTGTAAATAATTTCATTTTATTATGTATTATAATTATGATTTTTTTTTTTAACACAGCCCAGATAAGAGAGTTAGAGTAGATCTTCCAAAATCAGAATGGTTGCATATATTTAAAAGTGAAGTTCACACACTGACTGTAAAGCAATTTTCCACTTCAAGGAGCCATCACATTTCTTTTATTTAGGTCATATAAATTGTGTAATTGTCCTTCTCAGATATAGATAGTCTTGCTTACACTACCTATTCAGCATTATTTCCTGTAAAATCAGCAAAATACTAATGGAAGATTGATTCCTTCAATCAGCTGATACAGCTTTGCAGTTTTAGTACCACTTCTAAGAGAGCCTCATCAGTCAAAATAGTTTAATAATGCTAAAGCTAACACATTGAATTTTTTGTTTTCTGTTTGTTCACTAGCATACTCTCTGTTTACATTAAATGATATGCAAAGATATTCTGCATCTATATTTTACGATAATATGTTGTAAGATAACATCAGTATTGAATACCATCTCCCAAGAAAATCAGGTGTCTGAATCACCCTTGGAAAACTGATCCTATAGGGACAATAATCCTCTTCATTTTGTTTATATTTTCCCAAGAGAATTCACATTCTAGGCATCTGAATATCCTGCCAATATGGTTCTCTACAATACCTCAAGACGAGTTCAGGAAAAAACCTCAGCCTGACTTTATCAGCCAGAATCCACAGCTCAGGTAATAGCTTATGGAGTCCAGTGTGAATAAGGAAACAATTCTGTATGGCAGGGCTTTTATATATTCTGATTGTGATTACATAGTAGGTAATTTTTCAAAATGTCAGCCAGTTTCTTATCAAAATGGGAATGACACAAGATACACTCTGTCTTGTTTGACTTTGAGTCTCAGACTAAGTCACTGAATTCAGTAAATTAAAAATAAATTGCAGTGGATATACTTTGCAAGACTTACTCCTTCCCTAAAATCTGTGCCTTAGGTTGTCTTCAATGATTTGAAGTAGTTAATTATTAGCAGAACTATTGCATGCAGACAAAATGCATCTAAAATTAATCTCTCTCTTCTGCCTGGTCTTTTTAGCACTAATAATTTCTCCTAACCAGAAAAAAAATCTGCACAAAACACCAAGAAAATTTTGCACCACTAAAGTTATGAAATTATTTGGTCAAACAGAGAGAAATTATAGAATTCAGAGCCAGTGCTGACTGTGGCATTTACAAAGATATCTTTAAATCTTCCTGGGTTCTTGTCCATACACTATCCCCTAAGGAAAGTAATCATGTCAAGATGCCATATTTGATAAAGCACAGGTTTTAATTTAATGCAATCCAGAATGTTGTATGTTAGAGGAGTAACAGTAGTTGTTACTCATGGATTATGAAACCTGTCAAACTTCTTCAGGCTCTGAACACATCAGTGAACATGTCAGACTCGAATACTCCTCTCCATTCAATAGTACTGCCAGTTGCAGTTTAATTACAATTACTTGCCACAGTTGTTTGACTTAAATTAGGCTACTGATGAATATGGAGCAAGTATATTTTCAAAAGCTGCTAGTAAAACAAAGTAAATAAGATTTTAAAGTTCATGAAGAAATTATTCAGTGTAACATTACAGAAAGTCATGAAAATTTTGTAATACTGTAAAAAAATTAGAATATGCTATCATATATTACTGTTCTCAGTAGATCTAGGAACCATTATTTTCAACAAAAGAATGTGATAATAGAATTCAAGATGGAAACATTTTTTTTTATCATTTTTATTTTTTCATATTAACTAAAAGCAGAGTTAAAATACACAAATTCTACTCTGAAAATTTAACTGAAAATTCATTAGCAGGTTAAACTCCTGTGTCCATATGATTTGGTCAGCCAAACTACATGCATGTGCATGCATGCAAAATGGATTTTCAAGAGGACTTTAATTCAAAGTCTGTAAAGCACCTAATTTCGTATTTCACACATGCATTCTCCTAGGGAGCAAGACAACACAGAATATTAGATTAAAAATAAGAAGATCAAAGACAGAATTATAAAGATAATTTTCTTCAAATTTCCTTTGTGACTCAGAATTGTGACTCTCATAACTTAAAAAAACCTTACACAAGTATATTTCACCTTAGAAATATTCTTCCTGCATTCAAACGCAACTCCCTGAGATGCTGAGTGATGTGCATTTCCATTAGACATTTCCTTTCATTATGTACCTTTTGTCTACATTCAGCTGTTGTTATTCAGCTATTTGTGCAGTGTCTCCTCTAGGAAAGTGGATTGAAATTACTACCTGATCAGGTGGCAGATATTCAAAGCTAGTTGAAGTAAATGTCAAAGTGCAAAGCACTGTGAAGCAAAATTAGTTACATTATTGTTACCTGCTAAAGAATTCCTAATTATTCCCAGTAGTAATGAAACTTCAGAGGAAGCAGAGAGCAGACTCTAACTTGACCAGAGAGAAATTAAGTTATTTAATAAATACACACTATAATAAATTAATTAATAATCTATGTCTAAGCCACTGCATTAATGAGTTATGAAAATTCCGTTTCTGAGGTTCTAAAGAAAGCCAGTTTTCATTTTAGAGAGAGATTTGCCAAACTACAAGCTTTATGAGGATTGTGGTAATGGCCTCAAAGGATCAGAAATATCGTTGGCCCATTTCAGTGTTATTTAAATTCATTATTTTTCATTTCATTTCTAATCTTTACCATATATTAGAATAAAAAAGGGATCTAAAATTTGAAGGGTGAAATCAAACTTCCACAAATAGTCCATGAAGAGATCTTAATTTCACATTTTGTATCAGTGTTCAGTTCTGTTCCTGGAAGAAATTTATTCATAAATATAATCTTACCAAAATGGAAAAAATTACTTTGTCCACCAAGTCTGTCCCTTTTGGTTTTCTTATCTTAGTTTTCCTGCTTTCATACAACAGTCATTTATCATTTCTTTGTTTGAAACTTATCTAGCACTTGGCTTAACTTTCTGCTTTCCACATAACAGCTTGATATTTTGTAAAAAATGGGGTTTGTTCAGTGTAAAACACTGTTTAAATTAAACTTTCTATTCTTCAAAGAGTCATGTATTTTGTCTTACAACTCACAGTGACCTTGCCTTTGTGAACAACTTAGCTGGGCTGGCTCTGTTTCTTTTGTTGTATAAGGAGCAGTTGTTTGAAAGAAGAGACAACTGGTTCTCCTTATAAACAATTAAAGGATAAGAGGGCCATCACAGTTCAAAACAACAATATTTATGTACCTGAACATGAGACTGAAAATCACCTAGTCAAGGCCCCAGGAAGCACAGGAAAATTCATAAAATGTTTTAAATGTGAAAAAGTCAATGGACATCCAAAGCAAATATCTTTCAGAGATTAAACCCCTGCATTACCCCGAGGGAGCTCTCTCCAGTAATCTTTAATTAGAAACATATGACAGAGCAAATGACTTTATTCCCTATTAGTGGGACAATTGCTATTTTAATATTTATATTGCTTTGAATTTCATACAGAACTGGGAAATTTCAAGAACAATACAGCATTAGTTTCCTCACTCCCACTCTCATTTCCCTACATACTCATCCTGAACTGTATGCAGCACAGCCAGTTATTACTGTCACGGACAGTGGGACAGGAATAAAAGAAGTTCTATCTGTCATATAGTCAAAAGTTAAACTCAGAACATCAAAGACAAAACAGCTTTTTAATATCCATTTATACCATTCAACAGGCGTGTTTGGAAAAACTTTTCATTCCACTTGGGTCAGGGTCTCAGGGTACATATATGATTTATGTAACTGAAACAAAGCATTGCAGAACTTAAAGTATTTAATGTTATTTTTTAAGGCTATGATGCATTACTGTTTGGTTCCTAGAACAAGCAGTTAAAGCCTTAAAAAAATCAGGTTTTGCCTTACAAAAAGCAAAGCAAACAAAACAAAACCAAACACAGAAACCAAAAGGTTATTCCATATTAGAAATATCGCATATCTTCAGTATTTTCCTCTCTAATTTATATGAGAAACTAATTAATTATCCTCAAACTGATTGAAAATGGAAATAGAATTTCAAAGAACCAACAAATCATTCTGTGTTCCTGCACTGAAATTTTTCTTTTAACTCATGTCACTCTCAACCGATATGAAATTTATTTGTGCCTCTAATCACTCTATACAATATTTGTAATGAAGTATATCACCCTTAAAGGCATCATTTTTCTCACAGAGTGGGACCCATTAAGAAAGCACAATCTCAAGCATCTAAAGAAAATGTATTGAAACCTTCCTGCAATATTTGTTATTCTATTTTGATTGCACTATTATTAACATATTATGAACATTATTAACTATATATGAACAGAGATAAATATTCACCCCAAACAGAAACTGAGTACAGATTTGAAAGATGCAATGGAAATAGACTTCAATGGACAACTTCTCCCTTATAATAGCATTAAAATTATCATAAAATGCAATGAAAATTAACAAGCTGCACATTTTTTAAAGATCTTACTTTTACAATGGTTTCAAAAAAATCCCAAAAAAAGCATCAAAACCTGCACCTTTCAGGGTAAGGATGCCCACAACTAAATTTTTGCATGTGCTCTGTTAATCACAAATGGGTATAGGATTAGGATTGAGGTATCCACAGAGTTTAAACATAGACCTGAATATCTTCTTTCAAAAGATAAATGCAAATTAACTCAAACATCTCTCTCAAGACTGTAGTGTTTATGGTCCTGCAATTGTTAAGAATCAAATCCTAAATGTTATCCAAGCTTCCACTATGAATTTAAAAGCTCAAAACAACAAGGCTCATTCAGTTGAACCCTACAGCAGTAGTGACATGGACATCTACACTCCAAACACCCAACTATGGCTTTTTAAATTAATTTATTTCATACATTTTGCATGACAGATAATTTTCAAAATTTTTACCTTGCTAATCTTTTATGTGTTTATCTTCCTGCAATAAAAGATATTTTATGCAACAGTACTTTTTGACATCAATGGTAGCAATCACTGGAAAAAGTCATGAGCATTCTGTTGTCTTAATTTATGCTACTATTTTTAAAACTACATTATTGTCCTGTTTTACTTCCACTCCCACTTTGTGACTGCTGCTTATTTCAAAATCAGATGCAATAAAATGAAGAGGAAATAGAATTTCATATGTGAACTTCATCAATTAATTCAGAAGATAAAGAATTCCACATCAGCAATCAGTTTGAGTTTGTTTCTGGTATTTATGTCTCAGAGGCTTGCAGGACAGAAGACTCAGCCATTCTTTCAGAAGTGAGAATGATGGCAAATAATAGTACTTGCCAGAATGACACTTTGAAGAGAGAAAGGGAGGGAAAGAGTGCACCTATTGGCCATCAAGGTAGAAGCATCACCTGTGCTAGTGTCTACCGAGAGAAAGGATGATTTATTTCACTGACTGTATTCAAGAGTCAACCCTAAGAGAAATGCTTTATTGAACCAGAGTTAAGCCTGAGGGCCTCCAAAACTCCAAGAATCATTCTATTCTTCTAACACCAAAAATTAAGACTCTGGATTGTACCTGAAGTTTAAATGACAGTGGTATCTGTAAAGAAAGCCTTTTATTTGTCAGATATAATGAATTATTCACTTCTCTGGTAGAATGCTGAGACAGCAAATACAGACAATGGGGTCATTTTCCCACCTCCACTGCAACATGCTAGTGACGTCTACAGCTTTAAAATTTCTAAAGCAACATATTATCACCCCTCTCACATACACTCCTCCTTGAATGAAATGTTTAATTAAGTAAACTTGTACTTCCCATCTTTCCAGAAGAGCTAATTCATACACTTAACCATGAGAACATTAAATTACACATGAGTGGATATTTATATCCTTTTAAAAAAATTAAGTATCAAAAAATATCAAATGTGCCAGTGTAATTTATCTCTTGGTACACGCTACCTGCAGAAAAGTAATTCTTCATACAATATTCTTTCCCTGCTCTAAAGAAATTTTTCTCTTAATATACTAGAATGTTGCTAGATTCTTTTGCTCAAAATACTTAAATATAGTCCAATAATGCTGCACAATTAGGTGACAATGGAAACTTTCACACATTTGATAATCAAAATTTAATCCTATGGTGCTCTGGTCTACAAATATTTCTTGACTGTTATTTGTTTCTAAGATTGGTTTGTTAAAAATATAAGAATATTCACCACAAAATTAACATTATTTCTTTGGAAAAGACCCCTATTCCATCAAGTCCAATCTTTGACTGAACACAACCATGTAAACTAAACCATCACACTATATAGCAGGGTCAAAGAGGTCTTGAGTTTATTGTGGAGTAGATAGAAGAAATGGTTCCCTTCATTTTGTCGAGTAGAAAAATCCATTAGAGAAGTGTAAAGCCCCTTCCTCCTACACTCAAACTGTGGATATTGTTCTTGGCAGTTCTCCAGGGCTGCCAGAGCTGCAGAAGAAAAATCTGTGCCTAATTTATCTGAAGATTATCCCCAGGAAACACCTGAATAGCCCAAAAGGAGAAATATCCAAAGGAGGCAGCAAGGTGGGCAGAGGAACATCCATGCAGGTGGCTCACAAGAGCCTACCAAGAAAAATGCTTGTTGCTTTTCAGAACAGCAGAGAATTTATGACTAATCCAGTTTAATTTGAAAACAGATTTTAGTAGCCCAAACAAGAGGCCTACAGGGTAGGTATTGCTTCATCTAACATCTTGCATGACCCAGCACAATGCACTGCATTCAGATAAAGAATAAAACTTAGTGCTACATTCCCACCAGTCTCCTTAGATTTATCTGTAAAATTTTAGCTCATTCATTGCAAGCTTAAGCTTTCCAAACTGAAACAAGCCTGGAAAGAATTTTTAAAAACTCGTTTTCCTTGGGAAAATTGAAACAGGAATAGGACATGAATGGAAAATGTTGGAGTGATAGGAAATGAAATAATTTTACAGAAAGGAAAATATCCTCCAAAATGCAGCCTCACAAGACAGGTACATAAAGTGTTGAACACTGTTCAGCTAAGACAAAAAAAGAACTGTAAAGTAACCATTATAAAAATCTATCCTCTAGCAGCCCTTTTAAGCTGTTCATGTGTAAAACAGAACTGTGTCCCATTTAAAGAGGGGAAGAAAAATTAAAGTGCAAATTACCCCTAAAAGCTACAGTTAGCGAAGACAGACTGGAGCTGGCCATTGATCAGAAACAAAACATCTACTGCTACTATCATTCACATTCATCTGGACTCTGCATTTTTAATGCTTAGTAATTTTTAAACTTTTTTTTTCTCTTTCTGCTATTGTAAGCTTCACAAAATATAGAAGAGCTAAAGGGTATTAATATTCTTTGAATTACATTCAGCTGAGACATCACAGCAACGTCAGGTTTTCACCTCTTGCAAGATATTTACCTTCCTGGTGTTTAGGGTTTGGGTTTTTTTATGTTCTGGGCTCATTTTTTCCCCTCCCTCTCAAGGGAATTCTTGGAAATCCTCATTGCACTGACTAAAGTAGAAAGCCTTTTGATAATTATTATGAAACACCTCTGTGCTATGCTCTACATTAAATTTGAGTTCTTTTTCCTATTTCATTCTTTTCCTACTCTTAAGTCTTCTTGAAGGGAATTCGTTCCTACCATGAATGAAGTGCATAGATGTTTGCATTAAGTACTTAAGCCTGTTTTCAAATGAAAAAGCCTCAAGCTTCAAATACTTTTAAAGTATTATCCTCTGACAGACTGAAGGAGGAATTGGCAAATCAGACAAAATACTTTGTTCAGGAAAACTTCATTCACTTCCAACTGGTATTTGGCTTAACTTAGATTAAAGTCCAAGGCCAAAGCCATTACATTTTAAAACTCACTAACCATTTTGGTCAGTTCAGTTAACATTTTGAGAGCATGTGCGTGTATCATAATTTCAAAAAATGCTGAAAACTCTGTGAAACCTGGTTCTATGAGGGCATTCAAACTGCACAAAAAAGTTCAAACAAGTGAATGTATCTTCTAATTACACTACTTTCAAAAGGCAATCTTGCTTTCATTATTCTTGGGTCCATTTGGGCATTGGGGGAGCAGCATAAACTGACACTGTTTCCATGACAGTTGTACTTTATATTAAGCATAGTTAATTTTTAGTGGTTTTATGTACTTTAGCAGTGAATATTTCTTTAACATGTAAAAATTAATCTTTTAATATTTAAGAATATATTTATGAAATACATCTTCATGAATAGGGTAAATAAAACACTTCCTTAGGCATCACTATCATTTACATTTTTTCACTAGCGACTTCATTTCATACAGTCACAAAACTGCATCCGACAAAACCAACTTTATTACTGCACATCACCAAAGAAGGAAAAAAAGAAATACATCATATATATTCTACATTTGCAACTAATTTCACTCTCAGCAGGGACAATTTGTGTTGGTATTCATAAAGCATTAACTATGCTACAGAACTACGGGAAGGAGAGATCCAGAATTAACTATATTCCAGTTTATTTTGATGGTCTGTCAGCTTTTTGTTTTTTCTTTAATCATCCACTCAGGAATACGGTGATGAGTCCAACCCATTATACCTAAGATTTAAGGAGACATCTATGTGATAAGATATTCAGTTTATTCAATTATTTGCATTGGAGTTGTCCCATATTTTCTCAAGCCTCACTGAACCCCTCTGGCAAGAGCTGACATTTCAAAGACTAAAATAAATTGGTTGCATAAAAAAATACCTGTTCTCAAACTCATTTTCTATGTGTGCTACAGCAGTATCCATCCAAAAACAATGAGGCCCCACTGTGCTGGGAACTGTATGCATAGCATGAAGAGTCTGTACTTGAAAACAGAGCAATTTACACCAAAGTAGCGAGTGAGGGATTGTGACACTGATGAAAAATGTGACGGACAAAAGTTAGAACCTTAGGGTGGTGTTCCTCATGTAAATCATATCTACATACAGGAGAAAAGTTTTCAATCTCTAATTTGAATTGGAAGGGGAACGTGTCAAGGTTTAGAAACTAAGCTTCCTATTTGTTAATTTATTTTTCACATTACCATAGAAACAATCTTATTGTGTAGAAAAAATCTTTCAGGGAGAAGAGTGAGGGCCGAATCAGGACAAATGCATGCATTCTTACGTAGAGACACCTGAATACACCATCCTTGATTTCTAATGCATGCTGCCATTCCTGTGTCAAACTAACACTATTCTACATCTTTTTACTAAAAAATGTAAATACCGGCTTACCTGTGTGAAGGCAAATTAGCACAATATTAGCTACTTCTAAAAGCCTACTTGAGTGTCGAGATGCTGAAGAAAAACAGCAAATATACATGCATGGAGATGTTAAAGATAACTTTTGGGTTACTTTAAAGCCTTCAACATCAAGTTGACAATAGTTGTGTATCTGGACTAAGAGACAGAGTGGCTGTCTCTCAGTCCAGTGGCCACACTGACAGACTTGCAAGGCAATGCTAATAGATAATTGACCTCTGGGGCCTGGCATGAATGTGAGAAGGCTGGGGTAACCCAGATTCTTGTTAATAGATCCCTTGGCTTAGATTAGGTTGAAATGACACTGCATAATCAGTGTTTATAAATATTTGTGTGTATACATATATATCTATAAGAAAGAAATATTTTTTATATTTGTATTTATATACACACACACAAATATGTAGAGTTTATTTTAGAACAATTTGGTTGCGATAGAGAACAGGTATGTAGCCATTTTGGTTATTATTGTCTACAGTAATAAAGAAAAATGAAAATGTAAAAATAACTTTTAAGAAAATATATAAGGAAAAGAACTAAAGAGAAAGAAAAAATGAGTAGGAAGATATCACCACTTGTGGATCCAGTAAAGTGGGCAAAGTCCTTTACTGATCTTAACAATGTGTGAGATGCTAACCATTAACATCTCAGTCTGTCACTGTGAGATATATTATATATATTTATATATATAAAATATATATAAATGTCATCAGCTATCTTCTTGCAGCTCACCTCTGTTGATAGATTTGGAATTGACCTTACATATATATAATTTGCCACCTTAAAAATTTGTCCCTTGAGTACCTCTGCTACAGAAATCCATTGTGCACTATATCCTGTTTATAGAGATATCTGCTCACAGGTAACAATATATGTGTATGAATCTTATTCATTTGGTCTCAAAACTGAAAGAAAAATAGAAATTAGTTAGGATAAAACCAGAAGGAAAACTTCCTAGATTTCTCATAGAAATCAGTAATTTTTGAGATCTTAAATTCTTTGAAAATATGCAAAGACCAAATTTCAAATTAGCTTCTACTCCCCAAAACAGCATTTTAATACAGCCCTTTGGATTATCCTGCAGTGAAAAACTTTACTGAAATCTTTCAAAGCTACAGAGATACCCATAAATATCCTTGTGAATAAAGAACCTGGGTATCTTATCACCCAGGTGAGTCATGTAACCAGGCTATTATGGTCACTCTCACATGCTTTCATTCTGCTCTAAAAGTAATTTCTTGTTTCAAATGGAAAAGCATCAACTGGGGAGACAAGCAAAATCTCTAATTCTCAAATTGGCTGTTTTCTTAGACACTACCTCTTGCCCTCAACCCAAAAAGCCAAAACCTTCTAGGAGCCATCTTCAGAGAGCCTACCATCTCACTGAGAACAGGATCCAAAAACAGGCGAAATTCTTAGGCCACTGGAAACAGATCAGTCATTCTCCATTCCCCGGCCTAAGTCAAACCAAAACACAAGCAGTAACTGCACAGCACTGGGCAACAAATTACACTTGTAAAATAAAGCCTTGTTCCCACTAGTTCGTGAAAAAATTATCCTGGCTACAGAAAACTCCTGATAAAGATAGCAACTGCTCTGCAAAATAAATCATTTAGAGCATTTTTAGTAAAGAGTTGCCTGAAGTTGATAATTCTGTCCTCCTGTATGCTGACTCCAGTTTTACTTTTATTTCTTCTGCTGCTGAGACAGCTGTGCTAACAAATGCTGACAAAAACATTTTTGTCATGGTTTGCATATTTTTCATAATTAAGGTCAGACAGAAAAATATAACACAGTGATGGCTAGCACCTGAATGCTGCAAACATCTCCTGCAGGTTGTAAAATTAATGTCTATTTTATACTTATTTAATATTTTACACATTAATGAATGTCTATGTTATATTTGGCAACTATTTTACATGACTGATTTGGCTGAGAAACATTTAACTTATCAAATATTGAGTTTCTTTACTTGTTCTCTTGCTGCATATGCCTGGAGAACATTACAAATGACCTCTCAAATGACCTCTCAGAAAATACTGAATTGTCATGAGAAAAAAATTACATTATTTCAAAAATCAAAAACCCTTAACTAAAAAATTTAGAGGAAATTTGTAATTTTCAGTTACCATTCAATTGAGGATTATTTATATGTAGCATTTTTTGCTTCTGGTTTTGACTGAAGATTTATACAGAACTCAACAGCTCAAAGAAAACACAGTAGCAGAGACCTAGTTTCTCCACTGCTTTCTTGTAAGATATACATATAAATGGACAATTACCCAGGCTTGTGATATAATCTGTAATATCAATATAAATCATTCACTCCTAAACAAATTATAAAGAAGGTTAATATTTAACTCCTGTTTTATTGTCAGACTAAGGAGTTAGCTGAAAGTTGAGAACAAAAAAATTGAAAGTTAGAAATAGGTACATTAATGTTCATTTACTGACTGAAATTCCATAGACATCCATATTTCTCAACAGATCAAATATAATACAATTTTTCAGTTTATATATCCTAGCCTGTTTAGGGATACACTTTTTTTTTTTTTTTTCATCTATAATCAGAACACTTCTCTAGCTCCATAGGATGTCCTGTCAGTATGCATTTCACTTTTTTCATTTGTACATGATTTTATTTTCATCAGACACCATGACACTCTTGACTTGAAAATCAGTTAAATGGCAAGAATTTATCCATGGTTCACGTCACTCCCATGGAAGAGTCACATAAATAGTTAGTCATTTACTAAAAAATCTATCCTCCTTTCTCTTTGAACTCATGTTCTATCAGTCAGATATTGCATTGATTAGTCTACAAAGAATCATTAATTATCAAGTAACAAGATATTTCAGGTATTCAATTTGCCACCAGATGGAGGCTACATAGTCTCAAAATGCAGTAGAAGCATATGGTTATTAAACATGAAAAATGAGTACAAGTTTTGTAAAGTGGCTACAGAATACAACCTGTAAATCAAGCCAAGCTCCATATGTGACTGGACTTCCACAGGATCTAAGTTAAACTCACCAAGACTCCCTTTTAACCTGCAAAAAACTAGTCTATGGTTTCATCTGTATGAATCTCCCCTACCAAAAAACTCCAGCTGACATTGTTTTGCAATATAAGGTTTTGTAGAAAACACATGCAGATAATAAAAATTCTACCTCACCATCTTAGAATAGAATGTTTTTCTCCATTTTAGACACAGTTTTCTTCAGTAAATGACTAGTGTTTGCCTTATTGGTAGGGGTCTTTTAAAAAGAAAATCATTTCAATACTGAGATAAGATCCAGGTCCCAGTGTTTCCATAAGACATTATAAAATACTTTGCACAGATTCACAGCAAAGTTAGTGCAGGTAGTCAGTATTATCAGTGCAGGTAGTCAGTATTATCTCACACAATAGAGAACATGAGACAAGTGGGAAAAATATTCTTCTTATTGATTGAAAATCTAATAAAAATCTGGGATTACAATTCAAGAAAATTTGAGCCAAAGCTAGTGAGATATTTTTTTGCAACATAGTCATATTACTCCACGAATAAGAGGATGAAACTACAAGGAGAAGAAGAAAGGACAAGTGTTAGGAAACCAGGTTTGCTGCTACCATCACTACCAGAGGGATGAGAAGGACTGGGAATGACGGCAGTCAGAAGAGAGGATTAAAAGTTCCCTGAGAAATGATCACTGATCACTGATCTACTTTCCCTCCTCCCAGAGGAAGCAGTGATAGGCAGCTTGACTCTCCTGGCCCTGGTGTAGAGAGCAGGCACTTTGCTGCAGGCAGCAGCCTGTCCCCTGCATCTTGACACATTGAGTCAAGACCTCTCCTGACTGCCTTGGCCAGCTCCACTCGAGCACTCTCAGACACCTTGAGCAAGCAAGCATGAAGCAAAGGTTAAACAGTACCCTCTATTGCCTGACTTGACATTCCCTGCTTTAAGAACTAAAGCTAAGAGTGGGCAGAGAAATACCTTGCTTGGCTGTGATAAAAGTGGCAGTAAAACGTGTAAGATTTTCACGGCTGTTTGAACCACGGTTTGGTTTCTGAAAATTCTGTTCCTTGTAGGCAGAGGTGGCTAAGCAATCCTAGGCCAGAACTAGCTCATATTTCAATACATCACTTCTTTCACTTTTCAAAATGCAGAGCAGATGACAGCAAAATCAGAGAGAGGAAAAAGAAAAGCCTTATGACTGCGTTCTACCTTTTTGTTTCTCATACACAATCCTCTGAGGGTCAAAGATATACACAAGGGGCAGTATGAAAATAATTCTGAGTTTATCTGCAAAGAGAGAAGTTTGTTGTTCCCTGTAGGAACTTTAACTGTCTCTTTGCCTACTGAGCACTCGGCAATATTCTTTTCCATTGCTAGGAAAACAAAAAAATTATTATGTCCAGTTTGTGTAATCACACAGCCAAGTATTTTAATTTAAAACACAAAATAGTGACAAAAACGGTTCATCCTACTTATAATTAGAGTTTATACCACTTTAATTTCATTTTATGCTTTGTCTCTGGCCTCTAACTCCTGCTGTGAGAGTGAATACCCCTGTTTCATAATTTTTTATGTTGTTGTAAAGAATACTATTAGGACACAAAAGCTGGAGAAGAAAACATAAGTTTTAATGACATTTGATCATAAAAATGGACAAAAATTTAAAAAAAAAGTCCCCCTGACAAAGTATGCATACAGTTATTTGTTATAGTTTGGGGAAAAAATCCAATATAAATTTGTTAGAAAAAAAAGATTTGTCATGAGTCTACAACTGAAGTTCCCATTAGACCCTTAAAATGCACACACCCACAGTTGAAAGCCAGTAATATCATTTCATTGCAAGGACACGTGACCTTATTTTGGAGCAGGAAAGCAAATATATCCTTATATATATGGGTCTTACATATCCCAGTCATACTTGGTCAAGATATAAATGTCTCTGTCTCTCAGAAGAAAAGTGAACAGTGGCTGGTGGATCAACCACATCACTGCTGGACCAATACTCATTCTCTGCCACATGTATGCCATCTGTCCACTCACCCACAGGACTATTTTGTTAGGCAATCCTTTAGAAGTGCATTACATAATTGCTGGAGATTGCAGGGTACTGGAGAAGCCATGAAGTAGCAGCCCCACTTCAGGCCATATAATCCTGTGCACTGTGCATTGTTTAAACTACAGGAAGCAATTGCACATGTATTTAAAAAAGACACATATTTCCCTTTTCTTTTTAATTCATAACTACCTCTCCTGATAATGTTACCTTGATCATGACTTTAAACAGATTTTTCAGCCAAATAACATTAAAGTGTGGCAATTAATGCCTTTTAACACTCACCATCTGATTTGTGAAACAGGATTTTAAGTAATAAGCCATCTGCTGCTCTCAGTTTTAATTGTTGCAATAATTATGTATTTTTAATTGTGATCCTAATTTAGATCACAATTTATCATCAGGAAATAAAAGACACTATTTGTTTTCATCAATTTACTGAGCTACTTTTAATATTTTAATCTGCTCTGGTACAGAAACAAAGAACAGCTCCTGATGAAATAAAAGCATATTTTTGTACTTGAAAGAAGTCTGAACATGACAGAAGCAAAGCAAAATTATGTCAATAAACCAAATTCATCTTGAGGCCTCCATTTCCAGAATGCACTACTCAGATATTTCTGTCGAGCCACTGCCATGCTTGCTAAGACATAAATAACCAGTAACCCATAACATATAGCCAAAATGATCAGTAAACATTATAGGCTCTTTGCCATGCCAGAATCTGTACTAAGTCAACTAATGGCCAGAGAATAACTCCCAGGTTAAGAAAACCCTTTGACATAAAGAAAAAAAGGGAGTGGCTCTCTACCTCCTTTGTTTCCTGATAATGGGAGTAAATCAGAGGAAACACGTGACCACAAATGGAAAGGTTCCTTGTTGTATTGTACTAATGTATTACCAAACTTGTGTCACATGGTTTGTCCCATGTAACCCCTGTGATATTTGTTTTCCCCCTCACCGTCTCAGGTTAAATCCCTCCCCTTACCTGTCCCATCAATCGTCTCCTATTTGCCCTTGGCCAGCTCCCTCCACCCCCCCTTTCCCCCGGGATAAAATTCCCCCACACTGGGCATTCAGCCTCTTTTCTTTCCTGGCCTTCTTCCTCTCTATTCTTCCCTGGCTCTCTCCCTGTCCTGCTTGCCCCTCTCCCTCTACACCTTGTGGCTCTCTTTTCCCCCCTACTCCCCCTGCTCCCTTAGGACTTATCTGCTATTAAACTCTTTGGACCCTCACTGCCAGGAGGGAATGGAGCTCTCTCTCATTCTAGATGCCTTGTGTCCTGTTGGATTGCCCAGGGTCCCAGCTAGCCGAGCTTAACCCCTAACAGAGCAATTACAACAGTTCCTCAAGAAAATGTTCTGCAATCTCTGCTATTTGGAAGATGACACAGTCTGGCCTATTCAGTGACAATCCCCTTGCCAGAAACACAACCCAAAGTGATGCGAAATTAAATAAAGGCCGGAGCTTAAGAATCAGATCACAAAAACTTCAGCACAGTTTTGGAGAAAAACCTTATGTTAAGACCAGAGTCAGAATATCTACCAAATCAGGCAGTTTTAAGGGTAGAATATTGCTGCAAACTTCCTCTTAAAATTTATAAAATTTAATGTATCCCAGAAAGAGATTAGGAAATATTAGTTTGGAAATGTACTTTAAACTAAATGACTATATATCTGCTTACAAAAAGGCTTCTATACCATTGTTCCTATAATTCCACGACAGAAAATGGACTGTCAGAGCATAAAATCTTATACACTCCCAAACCATTTAGCTATATAAAAGTGTCTAATTGCATGACTGTATCAAATATATGTTGTGCTTAGAAAGTCTACTTTATATTTAAACTCTGAAATCTTGAGGTAAACTTAATCAAAATTAAGGAGCATTTGATCTTTTTTTCAGGCCAACAAAAATTTAAAAGTAGTTCAGACACGTAATTGAAATGAGAATGACAGTATGAACCCTAATGCAATCTAAAACAGTCCCTGTCTGAAGTCAGAGTGAAGAAATAGATAGGCTTAAGCTTCTTCCAGACTTATATTTCTCTGTATATATGAAGCATAGTATACAGTCTTCACCAGTCTATGGGTAGCGAATTCAATTTTCAGTAAAACAAACATTTTCCATATGAAAATTAGGAGAAAATGAAAATGCTTAATTTCTTAAACAAACCAAATATCCCCACGAGAACTACAGTAGATAATAAAAGGAGATTGTGTTCAAACAGATGACCAGATTGAAATAAAGAGAACTGTCCATTTTTTTTCTCAGCTGGCGAATAGATCTCAGCTAAAATACACTTCATGCTTCTGCAAAACTCTGCAAATTATTTCTACTGAGAAAAATTTTCCTGTTTGTTCGTGTGAAAGCAAATCAAAAACCACAAAAGCACTAAGCAACTTTCACATAATTTCCCAGATTTACCATTTAAACTGAATTCTAGTTTCACCATTAAAAGTTATAATTTACTCATGCTGAGAGGTATTTGATACAAACATAGGAAAACTCAGAAGGTTTCTGAGCTACCATGCTGTGGTAACCATTGGTAAACACTAAGTTTGAATGGCATCTCCACAGGCTGAAGCTTAAAACACAGCCTGAACAGCAGCATTACAGGCAATGGGCAGTGGGGAGAGAAGCAATCCAGCCGTGAGAGGACTGGGATTGAGGATTTTTTTCTCCTGTTCTTTTTAACAAGGTTAAATTCAGTCAAAGCTCAAAAACAAAGCAGCAGTTCTTTATAAATACTTTCTGTGCAATTGGAAGTTTGGAACAACTGAAATAATTGTTGGCTTGTTTGTTTGTTTTGTTCGTATTCAGAGACAAAATAAACAAGGCATCATTTTTTCAAATTTTATTTATTTTAGCCTTGTAGAAATGAAGAGAAATGGAGTGATAATAATTTTTGGTTTCTCATTTGTTAAGTCCTTTCTACAGGATTTAAACTGTTGCAGTGGTGGAGTGTCTATGCTGAAGTATAGAGCAAAACCTCCCTGCCCTCAGGATTTAACTAAAATTTAGGTACTATGTAGTCCATATGCTCCTCTTTTAACATTACTTTTAGCTACATCTTTTAATTTGTCTCTTTGTCAGACAAGTACACACTCCAGGGGGAAAAGGGTTTTGGGGTTGGGAGGGGGGAGAGGGTGAGGGGAAGGGATCTTGTTATACCTACTATAATTATTTTTTAAGTACCAAATCCCAACAACAATCTATCCTAAATTTTTGAAGAAAAAAAAAATACCAAGGCAAAGCAAGAACCCCAAAAAACAAACAAAACAAAAAGTCAGCACCACAGCCTGGCAGCTGAATACAATTATAAACTTGGTCCAGAAAAAGAATAGAACAAGTATTAAAATCTTCACAATTGCAGCTTTACAACCCATGTCCTCACCATTTCTTTTATAGCAGTTTTTTACACATGCACACTAATGTGCCCCACCTGGCAGGCTGACACATCCACTTTTCATGCGACCCCTGAGCTCCAGACAAAAGAGAGCAGGAGGCAGCAACTATAAATTTTGCATTGCAGTGACTGAAATCACAGTTGTGGGAAGTTGCTTCTTCTGCAAGCACTGAAGCCACACGTTAGAACCACCTTTGTGGTGCTTGTGAGAAATTTTAATGAGGGTGGCTACTTAAGTAATGAGACAAGCATCTTAATTTTAGGATACACTTTTGCAATAATTCAATAAAAAGAGTCCGTGTAGAATCTCACTGCTTTACAGTGTAACTCTTTATTAGGGGAAAATGCTCTCTACTTTATCCACATGATGAAAAGTACACAGGGAGCATTTCTTTTTTTCTGGTTACAAATCTCAAACAGCCTACTCATCCCTTTGGTTATACACCTCTGACAAAAAAGGAGTGTTAGTGATTTTGGCAGAGCAGCATAGGCAACGCTACCACTGTAAGTTTAAAAATGTTCACTTAATTGCTATCCCACTTCCAGCATCCCAGTCTTCCACAGAGAGGAGCAGCCACCTGTCCATCTCCACTGCACTCCCAAAGCACCACTTGTCTGCTGAGTTCAATGCCAGGAGGAGGTTTGAATATTAGTGCTTGGCAGTATTAGAGAACAGAACATTCCATGTCCCCCAAAGACAGGCAGGACATTGGATTTGCACTAGTCTCCACAGGGATTGTGGCGAAAGTAAAGGTGTCTGGCAACATTTTCTCTACCAACAAATTAAGAGGCAGGTCTCTATGATGGAATTGTTACCGAACTAGGAAGGCATAGTTTAAAAAATTGCTGCACAAAGCTGTCACTGCTTTGGCCATTTCTGCCGCAAGCAAACATTACCTCCATGAACTCTTTTCCTCTCAGGTCTTTCCTTAGTGTTTTAAGCTGATTTTTCTCTCATAGGAAAGAATATTCAATTCCAAGCCTGTATGAATTAAGAAAGTCTTGCCAAACAAACACTGGATCTTTTGATGGTCCTCAAAGCAAAACTGCTTCTCTTGGGAAAATGTTACGTTGGTTGAAGCACTGGAAAAAGTCAAGAATATATTCACTTTGATGACAGATGAAAAATAAAAAATACTTCAAAATTGGAGGTGTTGCAAATAATACAGGTCTCATAATACCAAGATAAAAAACCCCAACCAGCAACAGTTGCAAACACACTAGATTTTATCTTTTTTCTTCTCACTTGTCTTCTACAATAAACAGGTTATCTTTGACAAATTTTGCATTCTGGAGATGCTACAAATACTGTAACTAGCCAAATTCAAGGTTCATAAATTTACAATAATGATATAACAAATAAAAATTATATCTTAAGATTTCATACTGCTGAACTTATATCAAGCTTTTCTTTTTCTATGCACTTCTTTTCCTGGCTAGATTTTTATGAATGGCTGAGTGTTGAAAATGTTTCTGTGCTTATTTAGTGATAAAGTAGCTGTTATGCTTATTAAATATATATTATTTAATATATAACATTTATAAAGCAAGAGCATTCACCCATATTGAAGAAGCAAAAGCATAGAATCATAGAATCAGTTACACTGGAAAAGACCTCTAAGATAGTTGAGTCCGACCATTAACCTAACACTGTCATCTTGACCACTAAACCATGTCCCCAGGTGTCATCTACGCAGTATTTGAATGCCTGCAGGAATGGTGACTAAAACAGTTCCCTTAACAGCCTCTTGCAATGTCTGACAGCCCTTTCTGTGAAAAAATTTTCCTAATATCTACCCTAAACCTCAGACACAACTTAAGGCCATTTCCTCTCATCACGTTGCTTGTCACTTGAAAGAAGAGACTGACACCCTCACCTCATTACAACCTTCTTTTGGGTGGTTGCAGAGAGTGATAATTTCCCCCCATATCTCCTTTTCTCCAGACTAAACCCAGCTCCCTCAGCTGCTCCTCACAGGACTTGTGCTCCTTCCCCAGCACCACAAAGTCCTTCTTGTAGCGAGGGACTCAGAACTGGACACAGCACTCGAGGTGAGGCCTCCGCAGTGCTGGGCACAGGGGGACAGTCACTGCCCTGCTCCTGCTGGCCACACCACTGCTGGTCCAGGCCAGGATGCCATTGGCCTGCTTGGCCACCTGGGCACAGCTGGCTCATGTTCAGCTGCTGTCACCAGCACTCCCAGCTGTCCTTTTGGGCAGCTTTCCAGCCATTCTTCCCCCAGCCTGTAGCGCTGTCAGGGGCTGTTGTGACCCAAGGGCAGGACCCTGCACTTGGCATTGCTGAACTTCACACCACTGGTCCGTTCATCCAGCCTGTCCAGAGCTCTCTGCAGAGCCTTCCAACCTTCCAACAGATGAACACTCCTCTCACCCAATTTTGTTTCATCTGCAAATTCAGCTTACTGATAGTGTGCTCAGTCTCCTCATCCAGGATATCAATAAGATATCAAACAGGACTGGCCCCAACACTGAGGCCTGTGGAACACTGCAAGTAACCAATTTCCAGTTGGATGTAACTTCAGCACAACCTCTCTCTGCCCACAGCCTTCCAGCCAAGCACATATATCCAAGACATGAACAGCCACTTTCCCCAGGAGAACGCTGTGGGAAATGACATTCATAATTTCATGCTAAAATTTTCAAATCACAAATTAGCATGAAGAAAGCTCCATAGTGTCAGCTAATTCAAAGTCACTAAAGAAAATCAATGCAGTGTAAGATGATTTTGAAGGGGGTCATAAAAGATACCATTTTTGCAACATTTTTTCATTTTTTGATTTCTTATACAGTTTCACAAGTATTAATGAGCCTGCTCAGAATTATCTGAACCAGGACAGGCTTGGAAAATAGTAAGTACTATTAGCATCAGCAAGCCCTGAAAAGTTAATGTTACTGATGGATGATTACCTAGGGAGCATCAATAGGTGAAGGGTTCTAAATAACTAAACAAATGGATTCAGTGGGATCAATTAAACCAAGACTTCATCTCAGCGGTTAATTTTCTTTTTTTTCATTTCTCTCTGGTTTTTTTTTCTATGCATATACACAAAAAGCATTCTTTTCTGCTAGAGTTATTTTTCATTGCATCCAGGTAAGACCCAGTGGGACTCTACTGCACTGAAGGGGTGAATGACAAGTTACCATGCCCTCTAGTAAAACTACCAGCTTCTCCAGCTGCTAGACTGATATCTTATCAGGAATCCTGCACCACACAACCACAGGATTTTGTAGTCTGAATGCAGACTAGAGAAGAAATACAAATCCTTGGACAAAGCTTGCTCTCTACTGTAAGAAAAACGTCACAAGCTATCACATGAAATCATCCACAAAAGGCATGAGACACAAGGGGTAGTAGGAAAAATATTTCACAAACTCCTCAGTGACAAGCAGAAAATAAAATGACAAGCAAATGTAATTTACAGACAAAATCAAAAAGAATATGAAAATTTTATTTACAAATATGAGCTTCTGCTTCTAGCAAATATCTGATAAAAATTAAACTTGCTGACAACTAGCGTCAGTAGTGGTCAACAATCAGGTTACAGAATCTTCTGTATAGAATTGGCTAGTGATCCTCAGTCGATTACACAGTTCTGATGAAACTCAGCCTACAAGACAGTTAGCGGAGTCAAACTCAGTTTTGCTTTTGAGAATTAGTAAGGGACTAGAGGTTACAGAAGACCAGAAAAATTACTTGGGGTACCCTTTAAATGCAGTAAAAGTGGGTAAGAGGAAGAGAATTATAGATCAGTTAAATATTAATTGTTGGGAAAACACTGTCAAAAAATTCTAAAAATAAGCTGTAAGCACAGAAAAGGAGAAGAATGACAGGCACCATGAAAATGTGTTTAACTCATCCAGTTTCTTTCTGCAAGAGAGTTATAGGTTTTGCTATAGGGGCAGATGCAGTAGGAAGAAGATATTTTGCCTTTATCCAGGTTTTTGACACTTGTTTAACATAAGATGTTAAAACCACAAAACAGGGAAAAATAGTTGGAATGATAGTGTTGCCCAGGAAGATTCATCACTAGTTCATTATCAAATGGGAGAATTGGCAAAGCAAGGTTCTGCATGAGCCTGTCCCACTATTGGTACTGGTCAGCACATTTTTAATGATTAGGATGGGAGAGTACACGTGCTCAATCTGCAAGCTGAAAGCAACAGCAAACACATCAGACAGCAGAATCAATTGGGATTTGAGCCACACTTTACATTGGGAGAAGGCACATGGAAAAAGATGCAGTTTACTAAGGATGGAGGGAAAATTCCATACCACACTCTGTGGAAGAAAGGGAGATACAGTGAATCATAATGTGATCAGGAATCATGAACATCAAGCTGCTAAAATACATACACATAATAGAAACCTCATTTTAAAGTGTGAAATAACCCTCCTACTACCCAGCTTAAAGCTTACAAACAAAGATTAGCACACTTTCCAGTCTGGTCACAGCAACTGAGGGACACAAATCCAGTGGTGGTAGGACAGTTGAGTGGTGAGAATGATCAGTAATTCAGAATAAAGAATGCTTTTCCTTAGAGAGTTCTTCAATAACAAGAAAAAACTTCAGTAGTAGGAAAATTATATATTGAAAGAGAACATGGAATTTTCATCACTGGTTATTTTCAGAAGGAAGCTGAAAATACCTATCACAAATACAGTTCATCCTGCCTTTGAGCAAGGTCTCTACTTCAAGTCTTGTTTTCTGTAACAGACTGGTGTGATTTCTTTTACAAGGACAGGAAATTGGTAGACAGAACTGCAGATGAACCTCATCTCCACCTGGGCAAACTTTTAGTGTGTAAAATCAGTTCATTTACAGTGGCACACGAGGCCCTGCATATTTCCCTGCAATAGGATTGAAAAGTCCTATTTCCTCTCCCTAAGAGAAGAAGCGAAGCTGCAAAAAGAGGTTACAGATACTTAAAATCTCTATATGCTAAACATCAGTAAGCAGTTATAAGAAGTTACGAGCAAGTTACAAAGATTTAAAAATGAATCTACAAAGCTGTTACTTAGACAATGATTGGAAGCTTTACAATGATAGAGCTTTATTTTAATTATAGTTTGCCTTTCGGATGTGAAATCTCTGGGTCATATGACTGAGCTACTGTATTGCTCTCCAGAGCAATACAATTGACATTAACTAGTGCTTGTAGGGCTTATATTCTCTCAAAAATCAATATCAGCAGAAAATTTAGACTCAAATAACCTTTGTGGTAGTTCTTTAATTTTTCTAGTGATACCATGCAATTGCTCTTTAGATTTAGTAGACATTTGGTCCCAATTCTTTGGAAAATAAAACAGAAAATTAGTCACTTCTTGAGCCCAAATTTGGGGGCAATTTACTTTTCAGGTGCTATTTTTCTCAGAACACTGTGAAGGAAAAAACCCACATGTGAAGGAGCCTTCTTTAAATAACTGCTTGAAAAATAATAGCTAAAGCATGTTTCTAGTTCTTTTATGCAACTCTTGGTGACTCAAAAATACAGCAGAAATGTTTTTGAAGCAGATGATTTTCCATGATGTATATTGCCTATAGGGTTAGAAAATTCTCTTTGAAAGTGCTAGGCTGAGAAGTTGACATATTGTTTGCTTGTCAAATAGCCTGAAGAGCTAGACAATACCATTAGACATAGTATTGAAAGGATGAACGGATGGATGGATGGATTATCCTTACCTGCTGTGTGTTGTTTGCTAAAAACATTTTATAAAAACTTTTCCTGCTTCCTTTCAGTTCTAACAAATTATCTCTGAAATGTGCAGTCATCTAATTTAAAAATAAGATCTCCAAACCAGAAAATTAAAAATCACAGTTCCAAATACAGATAGAAAAGTATACTGCATATTGCTTTGCTAGAAAATGTTTCTATATGACTTTAGTTCAAAGCTGCCTCTGGAATATAAAGCATATTCTCTTAAAGGACCTGATAATTAAACTCTAAATATTTTGACCCTTTGTGACAGTCCATTGTTATTGCTAGCCTTATCAGTTTGCTTTCTGCTTCTACTCCTGTTCATTTCCCTTCCTAGACATGAGCAGTTAACATTTCATGGTTCCCATTCAGTCTTTAAGTGCAATGTATTTTATTGTCCTGATTTCTTGACATTTGCTATAATTTTCTATGTTTTACAGGATTTATTCTTATATCTGAATGTCTTCACATGTGGGATAGATTTTCTATTGTGTTTCATCTCTTTTCAACACTTCCAAAGTTTTTCATATTGAATAGAACAGAGAACAAATGCTAACACTGAAATGAAAAAAGAATTTTAAAAAACCACTACAGAAAATGACTCCTCTATTATCTTTAACTGAGCCATAGCCAAACCTGTTATCAACACCTATAAAGAACTGGATACCAAATCACTAAACTCACAACTCTCATTTTTCAGTACTGCAAAACTTTCTGATTACTTGGAGCTTTATCACATGAAGGTAGACTATAGTTCACAGCTGTTCTGGTGAAGTTTCTCGTAATAAGCCTCTATATTTTAACCTATTAATGCATATCCATCTAGGCATCACCTTCCTAATCTTTCAGAAACTGTCCTCTGTAACAGGGTTGAGAAATCATTCAGGTGGATCAATCTTCATAACAGGACTTAGCACGATTTGTCTATCTGGCAGGAGGAGAAAGTTTGGAAAGATGGACAAAAGAGGAAAGGCTTATCTAACAAGTAAGGCTCATAGGGCCAGTTTCTCTGTTTCTAGATTCCTTTGCTACTTTCAAGCTTACATTAAGGTGCTAGTAATTGTATGAGACTCAAATAGATTCAAAGACAAAATGTTTTAGAGACAGATATTCACATATTTTAACAACTTTGGAAGGGAAATCCTGGACTTACCGCCTTTTATTGCAGCTCTGGAAACTTATTTTTAGAACAGTCAAGAGACCAGTCTATCAGAAGACCATGTTTTTGATTTCAGTTATCACTCCACAAAGATAATAGGTACCTCTTTCATCAGTAGTTAAGGCAGGTCTCTGTGTCCTCATTATAACTTAAGATCATCAAATGTGGAAGGGATACTAAAACTAAAGGAGGCATAGACATTAATATTTCCACCAGAGAGGCATTTGGTCATTTTTAACAGAAAAGTAGGGCATTATTCAAAGCATGATTTAAAAATAGACTGAAAGCATGAGTCAACCTCTCTTTTGTCTACTCTTCTGTGTCATTACCACTGTAATGTTACCTTTAGCGAGGACTGAGTGGTCTGCTGGGTTGCAACCTAGTAATAGAATTATTCATATACTTCATTAACCCACAAATCTATAACAGATCTTTTGCTATCATTACACATATAATGAAAGTTCGCCTCCTAACTAATGACATACACTTATTCAAACTAGCTGGTTCTGTTTGTATAGTAATAATATTTCACTTTAAGTTTAACAAATCATTTTCTCTGCTATCCTTTAGTTACCTAGGGGCTGCAGTATATATTACAAAGAAGCCAGTAAAATATTTTAAAATAAAAACTGCTGAGTTAAGAGTGCAGTAGGACAACCAAGACAGTTTTTCACTCTGCAGAAATAATAGCAGCTCCAATTTATCCTGACTTCAGAACAACATATGCTTAAAATGAAAGGCCTCCTCCTTCCCAAAACAAAATCTGAGTGTTAAAACTTGAAAGACCACAGTTCCTCAAACATTTAAGTTTAATCAGTGTACTCCTCTCGTGTGCTATTTGTCTCAGAACTAGATATCTAATATAGTATTTGCAGGGATTCTTTAGGCATGTCTCTCTAGAAGAAGATTCATCCCACATTAAAACAGATATTGACAAATTTCTTTCCTGTATCTTCTTAGAAGGGCCACAAAACCATTTTGGTTGGAAGGGACAACTTGGGGACATTTAGTCCACCTTCCCAGCTTAAGCAGGTTCATCTGGAGTAGGTTACCCAGGACCACTCAAGTGCAGCATATCTCGCCTACACATTTGTTACATCGTGTCCAGCAGCATCTTAGGAGATGCAGCACTGAGCAACTTCATATCAGCTTCACGCCAAATGCCTCTGCAATCCCAAAATGAGGTACACCCTATAGCCCTAAGGCCTGGGCTTCTCAGAGTGTATTACTGCACTCCTTGGAAATATCCAAGCCTAACACACTGTACAGCTAGAGATCTGCTTTTCACTTCCTCTGACCAATTTGCCAAAATATACTTTGGTTAGACGTTTAATACTTTGCAAGCATCAGAAAAGTGATATGCTGGAACTCAGAAGAATTTTTCAAATCAAAAACCTAATCAGATTTGAAATAGAGGCTAAACTACTTCAAGTGATAGTGTCAGGGGGCTCCTACAACGCAGGAGATCCATAGATCTGTACTTAGTGGCCCAAGCATTCTCTTCTATGCAGCAGTCCTCTTGTGATCCTGTGCAAAACTGAACAGCTTTGGTGGGAATAACCAAAGATGTGTTCCCCTTCTAAAACAAAGTAAACCCTAATGGTTATGAAAGGCTGGCTTTAAACATTGTCAGATTGAGAAATGTATGAAGGATAAGAAAGAATGCAAACCCCACAACAACGTATGATTGAAAGGATGCACACATCATCTGCTCTGTAAAGGGTCTTGGTGCACAAATCCTGCAGAGGGGCCTTTCCTGGAACATATGAGTTAACTCCCTTCATCTCCAAGCTGGAGGCTCAAAAAAGTATGCAGTGCATCTTGCATTAACGTTTCCCTCCTATTGTTCAGCATGTTAGACATCATCCAGTTCAGCATGCTGGCTGCTATGAGCCCCATCCTAGCACTTAACTGACCCCCATATCCACACACTGCCTAAAAATTCTGGCCTCTTCCACAGAGCTACAGAGGCCATTTTACAAATAAAGCACAACAAAGTTCACCAACAAGGATCAGCATTTTTGAGACTTGTCTCAATCTGTTGCCCATTGTGCTGATTTCATTTTCCCCACAAAAATGAGAATTTGAAGAGGGAAAATGGAGGTAATTGTTATTAGTGAAGTGATCTATCTTCAGTTAGAAGTATTCACTGATCACTGTAGTATTCCTTTTAGTCCTGAATAACCTGCAGTATACTTGTACTTACGTGAGTGGAAATAAATGTTGGCTTTGTACAATTAATCAGCCAATACTAATTGAAAAGTATTGTCTTCAACACTTAATGTAAATAAGGAAAACCCATTTGACAAACATATTTACACTCTACATGTGTTAACATATCGCCTCTCACAATTCCAAACCAGGACCCATCAAGCAAAATCAGGAGAGGCCATTTATTTCCCTGTGTTTAACTCTCTACATGTTTGTTTCTACATGACACAAACATAAATCACACACCCATCAAAACAACAGAGGGTTTTTTTACATATAGTTGTATATTGTGATACTGCTACATTTGTTAGTTCCACCATTTATGGGAATGACATTTATACTAAAAGGAAATCTATAATGAAAGAGTTAGACAATCTCAATTCTGTCCTTAGGTCATGGTATCTCAGGAAAAAAATAAAAGAGGAAATATATCATCATTCTCTTTCACAGTACATATTTTCTATATTATCTTCTTTAGATCAATACTACACTCCCATTTGTAGCAAGGGAATTAGGGGAAAATAGATTGTTGAGGGTCTGATAAAACATTTAATCAGAATATGCCCACCTCTAATTCCCTGGACACAGCTCAAGAGACTATGAACTCCACAGAGAGCTCAGTACATCAGGAACAAGATCAATGTTAATTAGAGCAAGATATATAAACTTCTTCCAAAGTGTAAGACACATGATAAGGAATTCAATGCATAATTTTAAGAGACTGGTATAGATAACTTGAGTCAGGGGAATTGAGTCCACTTTTGTTAGTGTTTCCATTAGTAACAGAAACATTTATTCTGAGGTACAGCAACATCAGGCAGTAACTAAAATGCACAATAAGAAATTAAGAAACACTTCCATCATGTGGCCATTAAAAGCCAAGTAGTTTTTCTTCCATTGGTGATTACTGTAAGTATCCATTTGCTGCAAAGAAATAGATTTTCTGCTCATGCAACAAATAATGGGATATCACTGCAGTTACTGTAAAGATTTTTCACTCAGAAAAAGATATTTTTGTAGAGTAACATTATGCTTAATAAGAAAATACTCTGTCCTTTTTCTTAGGAAATGAGTTACACAGCAGAGGTAACTGGTAAAACACAGTTAAAGGCCAAAAGGAATAAAAATAATAATAAAAATAAATCCTAAATGCATATTTAACATTGTGTGTAATTTAATACCAGCTTATTTACATAAATTCCAAAACATTTTTAGGCCACAGAAAGTCCTCAGCCATGATCAAAAAAATAAAGCTATAGGTGAAAGACTGGAAAAGTCACTCATCTTGCACAGTTTTGAGAGGAAAAACTGTTTGCATACGGTTGTGAGAACTGCCAAAAGGTGGCGTAACAGATGTAGGGCATTTTCTTTAGATACTTCATTAGCTATGTGTAGTTCTGCTTTGTTGTTCTGGGATTCCTGCACTCCTAAGTCAACACAGGTATGTACATAGAGCCACAAGTCTGTGTTGTGCTGACTCTGAATAATTGCTGCACAGATCCCATACCACAGAACTACAGAAAAAAATTACAGTGGCCATGACATCCTTGTAACAATCTATCTTGCCTTGTAAAGTTTATATGCTAAAATAATGTTTCAGAGGGTAGTGCTCTTCCTGGGAACAGTGTCTAAACAAACATAGAAACATTTTGCTTTTGACAGCAAAAAGCTAATTAGATTGAGAGGCAGACATTAGAAGGGAGAGTACTGAAACTGATTTTAAAACTTCTGCCTGGATTCACCATGTTGCAGCACCGAAAAAAGCCATCATCTCAGCAGATATATATCATGAGCTGGGTTTCTTTTGTTTTTATGTGGATTTTTTAACCCATCCAAGCATTCATTCGGTTGCAGGAAGATAAAAATTTTTGTTCAGAATTTGAAAAATTATGTGAAAAAGGCGAATAGTTGGACTATAACTTTATATATCCTTAATGAAGTCACAACTTCAAATTCAAACATTTAAGCTTCAACTCTATCAGTGGATCCATTGTTGGTAGTGCTGATGATAGAATTTAGAAGAGCACTGCAGACCACATCTGTGGTATACATAAGCAGAGATTCAAACTGGATATACAATTCATGTGCTTGGTGGTTTTAACGTTGTTGACTCTGCCTCAGAGCCACGTTACTGGTTTGGGGCTCTCAGATCACTTTTCCAAGTGCCTTGAGAAACAGCTAGCCTTCTTTTTTTTTCTTTATTTAGTATGGTACAGAGCACATAAGTATCAATTATCGAAAGAAAAGCTTATTTTCACTGTAAACTCTTCCTGTATTCTTTGTATAAGGAAATATTGAATTAAATAAAAGCTATAGAATCTACTGACATTTAAAAGTCAATTTAATTAGTATTTCTACATAATAATATATTAAATGTTGTAAATATATACCTTGAATTTATTTGCCTTTACACAAATAAGAAAGTCTGTGAGTATTTTGGTAATATTTTTATTAATTAATAAATCTATGTATCTTTTTTTCCTCCATGAGAATTGTCCGTTCACTAACTTTCACAGTTGCTTTAATCTAATCCCTAAGAGTCTATGTCTATCATTACTAAAACTGACAAGTGAAAATAATTCCATCTAGAAAATTTCTGATAAACTTTCTGATGGTAACTTTTGAGGGAGAAGGCTAAAGGCTTGGACAGGAAAATTGTCTTTAAATTAGAGTTGAAATATCACAGCGTCTTCATTACCTAGCAGTTACAATCCTATTCCAAAACAGATTGCTAAAGAGATAACCACAGAACTTCTTAATTAAAATCTTATTGATGTGCTGTATCTACAGAGATAATTAACTACAACAACAAGTTTTGCATACAAAAAACATATTTGTCTTGCCAAAGGAATAATTGAGAAAAATTACTTGGTGGCTAAGGCTTGATGTAGATATTTTTTGTCAATTTCCTTCTATTATTTGCATAACATCCTAAAGAGTTTCAATGACTGCAGACTCTTTTTTTAACTGACCAAGAAATAAAATACTGAGGAGTAAAATAAATATGCCCCTCTCAATAAATTAACTCAAGGAAGGTAAGTTCAGTTGAACTGTGAAATGGTCTATCTAACTGACATTTTACATGATATCCACATTTATTAGCAGAAGCTGTAATATGTTTCCCTATTTTAAGCAATCAATGAACTACTAAATCTACTTTTCTATTTTTAGCACAAGTTTCTCAAAAATTCCATGCAGACCTACCCTTGCTAGAACGTACATAAGCCTCACAAGAGAGCCGCTCACTGTTTTTAACCTTCCAGCACTGGCAATATTTCTACTCTTGTGTCAGATTCTATTTTTGCGGCCAGAAAGCAAAATAAAAGGCAAAAGGATATATTGTAGAATTCATTCATCTTTCAATGGTTATTTTTAAAAGGTAGTCCCAGAAAATACAATATCAGGAAGCACTGGAAACGCATTCAGCTCACAGAATATTCAGGGTCTAGTGGGAAACAAAGTTCAGCAGGAGGCAGGATTTTACTACTGGCTGCTGAATGCATGAGTATCTTATGTTAATAAACACCAAGATGCAGCACATGGGAACACCTCAATAGTGTAATAACTATATTTGACTCTTATGATGGTCCAACTCTAAGTTCAAATACTGGGAAATATTCTCTCACAACTGTATTATATCAAATGTCCAGAAAACATACAAACTGGAAGAAAAGATAATTTTTCTATTTCAGTAGGTAGGGATGCAGTGGATTCTACAAGTAGCCTAGAAAACACTGACATTATGACTTAATATTTTGAAAATTTATTTGGATCTGTAGATAATCTAACTGAATTTTACTGGACTGTTTCAATCATAGTCAAGGAGAAATCAAACATTTCTTTCATCATGTAAGCACCCACTGAGTCTTCAGGGATTGTGATTTTTTTTAACAAGTTAATAATTGTGCTGTGCTGAAAAATAATTTAAAAGAATGGATTTATTGGTGCAAAAAAACACACTCATTTAAATTTACAGCGAGTAAATTCATTACCAAATACTTTTCAAGGCTTTAAAGATAAAAAGACTTATTTGAGAGCTGATCTCTCTTATTTGAGAGCTGATTCCTGATGCAAGCAGTATCACTTTCTGAGAAATTTTTCTGTCCAATATTGTATGCTAGAAGTCCATTGTATCCAAAATAAATAAACATACAATATGATGGATAAGATGTATAGCCAGAGGAATCTTTTCCTGCAGTTTTTGTTTCGCCTGTGTCTTTAGTCTTCACAAATAAAACACTATGCACTGTATCATCTATTGGAATACTTTAAGAGCAACATAATTGCAGTTTCCCATTCCTGATAAGGATGACAAAGTGGTTATTTAAAAACTTAAACATCATTGGAGCAGCAGCTGACAATCGGAAATAGACATTTGAAAATGGATTCTCCAAGTTTTAGAAGTAAACAGTCATACAGCCTATTCCGTATCTAAATCTTCAAATGTAGTTAGAAATCTCAACAGAAGTAACTAAGAACATGTATTCCCTCTAAACACTTTATTTTGCAGTTATTGGAACTGTTACATAGATGGAGGGGAAAAAAAATAAACAGAATACTTATATATACCTCAGTGCCACCAAAAGAACATATGAAAAAACCCCAAAAAGATATTTTATTCTCCTATACCTTACAATGAAGTAAAGATTTACTGACATCAATAGAACAATAATTTTTAAAAATTAAGACCATTTTAATGTTGTTGATAAATATAGGGATATGTATAACTCATCTGGGATCTGGAGGTGAACAAAACACAAACACTATTATATGGAAGGGAAAACATGAGGTGGTCTGAGAAAATCAGGCAAAACCAGGCAATTATCTGAAGAAAAACCCACTACATCCCAAGCAAAACAAAGGAGATTATACCAGCATAATAAAAGCTGCAGACCAACAAAATTATTCATACAAATTTTCACTGGAAAGAAATATCGAAAGACTCCATTTAAAACTCCCCAAATATGAAAGGTCAGAAGAGGACTGGAGAAAATTACACGTTGAAGTTAATATTTTCACAACCCCCAATTATAAACTTTCACAATGGTAATTTTAAAAGATGTACAAAGGAAATTATTGCAAAAGAGGAGCATAGAAAGAATGCAGTCTGCTTAACATTCATACTGCATGAGTACAAACATGCAGATTACACTTCTCCCAGAGCACGCCTGATCCTGAACTGATTTAAATTGAGAGTGAAAATCACAGAGGTGTCTGAGACCATTAAACACATGCTAAGCTGTAATAGCTTTTGTAAGTACAGAGATTTATTTCATGGGGCACAACAATAATCCTTGGTATTGCGGGAAAAATAGTACATTCATCCTACTCTTCCTAAGTTTTGGAGGCCCAACTAGATTGCAAAGTCAATTTACCTAAGGATTTAGCCTAGGCAGAGTAAGAGTAAATAGGACCTGAAGAATTTCCTGAGGAAAAGAGAATGAATAAAAATGTAGTAAACTTTGTGTACTTTCATATATGTTTTGCTTCAAGATTCAAGCCAAACACCTATTAGATGCCTGCACCTGAAGATGCAATAGGGAAATAAATTGTTTCCAGTTTTTCAGATCTGGTGGAATTTGGCTGACTTATCTTGGTGAAGAAAAGTGGTTATTAACAATTCTGTGTATCTCTGGCTTGGGTGGCGGTATCTTTTATTTTTCTTCAAATCCTTTCAAAACAATGTAGACTTGCTGTGTAGTGTCCACCATGATATTACAGAAGCATCAAGGCATACATTGTTGCTTCTATCGTGTTCCTGTGTGGTGACTTCATTCCAGAGGCTATGTTCCAGAGAGCTTCTCAAAATTTTTTTTTAGAATTTATGTTACTCCTGATGAAATGCATTACAGGAGGAACAGAATTTAGTATCATCATTAGTATCTCCACTAGAATGGAGAACTATGTCAAGACAGATTTAGAAATTTGAGAAGGAAATATTGAAAAAAATAGGGCAATAGTTGCATTCAAAGATTTTGAGGTAAGTTTGAGGAGGGATAAGCATAGTCATGTTGGAGTCAAACAGATTTGCTAAGAAATGCTTTTGGGAAATAACAAACAGAACAGTGAATGATACTAAAATTTCAAAATAAAATATATCAGAGGGCAATGGAGGTAAGAGAAAGAGACAAGGAGCAGAAAAAAGATAGGTAAATATACAGAGCATTATTTAAGTATGTCCAGCTACCCGCAAGCTGTTGGGATATTTTACTTCTAAGTTATTTGAGGAAATATTGAAGGACAACTGGCAGAGAATGAAACTATGCTACTCAGTGTTTAAATGCTAAATTTCATTTTTTTCAGCTCTAATATACATTACACTAAGTGCACTATCTATAAGTCAACCTGCCATTTCAAGTACCTGCATGTGTATATGTATATATATATAAATATATATAATTTACACAACCCAACTGATATGTTTATTCAGTGCAAGTCAAACAAGCTCATCATATCAAATTAACTAAATATTAATAAGCTTTGGGCACAGAACATATGCAAAACCCAGAATGAATGAATGAATCAAGTACACTCTTTGTGATGCTCACACATATTTTCTGATAAAACTTTGGGTAAATTTGATGATCTGTGATAAAATTGATACTTTAGAGAACTATGAAACTTCAGAAATTCTTTCTTCCTATGCTGTTATGACTTATGAGCTTTCTTCACATATATGTTTCTTGTGGTGCCAAAGTCTTAAAACCTGTGGACCCAGGATAAACTTCCTATAAACTCTGATTTCTTTTTTTGAGAAGTTATCTGAACATACATTATCTACTCGACTTGGAAACAACCATTGCTAGATACTTGAAGAATAGATCAAGCCCTCCACATATATTAACAGGGGTTTCTTTTTTTGGTTTACATACAAAACTGAGTGCAAAATTGAGTGGTTTCCTCCATCTCTTTTTCCCAGGTTAGTGAAGTTATTTACGCAAATTTCCCTGACTGGTGAGTTTATTTAAAAGATATTCAAAATAGAGTTCCCATTGTATTGTTCAGTCAGAGAAAGCAAAAATAATGCAACTATTAAAAAAACATGAAAAGCCTTTTGCAACTACATATTAAAAATCAGACACTAGGCTCAAGAAAGTTTTTACCAGGATCCAACACATTACACCTATTTTAGTTTCTCTAAGTTGAAGCCCGATCACAGCATTCTTCATGGCATTCAACAGAGCACAAGCCATATTTAAGTTTTTTGTCCATATCTTATGAGAAGGAATTAATACAGCCTGAAAATCTGGCCAAATGTGAAAGACTAATCATATTCAAAAATTACATACATATATATAAGTTCCCCTACAAAAAAGGTTATGGTATACCTAAGTACACCAAAACTATGCAAGAATAATCTTTTCAGGCAATAGAAAGAGTGCATTGGGTGAAAATGTAGACAGATTATGTCATAAAACTGAACATTTTGTAGAACTATTTGCATATAGAAAAAATCTAATTTCGGTCAAAAAAGAAAGATTGATATTTTTCATGTCTTTCATCTTAAGCAACACAGCGGCCTTGGTTACCTAATTTTGTTCGAGAAACAAAGATTAATTTCTCCTAAAAATTCTGTGTGGGTGATTTACCTTTTTTTTCACAGATAGCTGTTGAGTGCCTGGCAGCAATTTGTGGGTAATAGACTAGAGATGGCCATTTCACTAAATTATTTCCTTAATGACCCTTTGCTTCACGATTTGACTAATACTCTTGCTTTCATTTTCCACTTTCTGCACTACTTTTTGTAAAATATTTTTGACGTAAGTCAGGAATCCCTAGCCTTTCAAGGCATGGTGCACTCCCTGGAAATCGATAAATAGAAGTAGTATTTGTTTTGTGAAATTACTTTCAGAAAAAAAGAGACTCAGTAAAGCAAAGTCTCCCAACACACACTGACAATACAGCAATCTGTTCTCAAGAAAGGTTTTATATCAAGTATTCATTTTGTTCTACCACTGGAATTCCCTTGAAAATACTGAAAAATAATAAGTATAAAAAACCTGGTTTATTTTGGGACTAAGAGGGCAGAGAAGCTGTGAATTTGTAGATTTATTAACGTAATAAGCAACAGAATTCTTTCATACATGTACAAGATGGAGGTCTAAGAGAAAGAGAGATTAAAAAAAAAATCAAGCAGAGAGCTAGACATAATAACACATCGTTTGTTTAAGCTTGTGTGATCTCCAGTGCTCAGTGTCCTCCTAGACCCAAGCACGAAAACACACTGGATCAGAAACAGCACTTACAACAAAAGCCCTTCCAAGCAGTTGTTGTGTTGTCCCAGTGGGATTTCTCAGTGTTGTAGCACATTCCTCATTCCAAGCATCAATAATATTTAGAGACTCACCAGCAACTCACCCCAAGGAAACTCCAGCTGGAAAAAATGTTTACAGTTTCCTTATGAACATTTCATTACTCATACTCTGTATTAATAATTGATAAACTTCAAGACTTCACTCTAAACTTCTAGCTCTAGTTGCAGTGGATTTCTGGTTTTAGTCCTCGTAGAATTTTAATAATCTGAGTTTTTTTGCTATTTGCTGCATTGCAACAGGACTTAAAATAGCTGAAATTTTAGCTAAGCTTTTATTCATATTCATGATAATTATTAAATTATTTATGGGCTTCAACTTTAAATTTCTTATAAAAGAAACTATATGCTGAACATGGGGGAGGATGGCCACTTCATGAATTCAGTATCCTCTGAGGCAAACTTCGCACAAAAGGAGTTAAAAGATGCACTCAGTGCATGTCTCTTCCAGTTTTACAGAGCAGAATTATCCACAGGTTTGATAATCCTTTAATTGAAATAATTTATATCAGCATTAAACACTTTTTGGTTTTAAATTCTAATTTTTGCTTATGTTCCCATGCATTTGAAGATAAACAAGTAGGGGGAAAACATACAGGAAACCCTTATTCTCTAAGCAAACCATACACTTTTCCCATGCCAGAGAATATGGAGATACATGGAGATAACATGGCAATAGAGATATCAAGGTAGTAATTCATATGACTTTAAATATCAAAAATACATTTAGTTTTGTTGGTTTTTTTTCATGGAAAAGAAGTCTATTTTCTTCCCAGACCTTGGTAGCAAGCAACTTCTGCTGGCCAGTACACAGGGAAGGTTGAGCCAGTGTCCAAGTGTCAGTGCATCACCCAGTGCCTCTGCAGAGGACTCACATCTCTCAGAGTGTCAGTACATGAGAAACTTTCCTCAAGGGCACTTTACATTTCAATGGAGCACAAGACAGGGATAGCTTGATGCTCTGCCTGTGATCTATAGAAAAATAAACTAGCTGATCTTTTAATCTCTAGTTCTACTTTTTCATTAAAACTGTGCATAAGCTGGAGGGGAGGGAGGTACAGGGAGTGGATATGTCCTTTAAAACCTAGCTGACAGCTTCAGCCTGGCTGTGACAACAAATAGGAAAAGAACACAAAATAAAATACCTAAGTAAAGTCAAGACAGCTTCAGGTTCCTAGGGCTTAATGAAATTCTCTTCTGAATCCTGAGCTTATTGTCTTCAACGAACTCACAAAGAAGAGTCTAAAGGGGATTTGAAAGATTTCATTAGCCCACAAAAGGACAGAGATAAATTTACGGACAAGTTTCTCTTTAGAGGGGAAAAAAAGCCCTTTGGTTGTGTAAACCATTTGAAGAGAAGTGACAAGTAATAGACACCACCATTTTTGAAGGAATCAAGGGGAAAAGTGGTGGGTCAAGATAGGTCTAAGGAAATATGAATAAGGAACACAGGATCCTGACAAAAGCTCCTGAGATTCCAAAGCAATGTCTGAATCCCTGAAAGGCTCCCTAAGGAGATCTTTACTCAGACATACAAACTGGTATGAAAACTGGTCTTAGTCATGAACACCATTGAGATCAAACCACTCTAAATTCCTGACTGAATGGGAGAGCAGCAGCAAATGGGGGATATCTTTACATCTGCAGATTTTTAAAGCACTCACAGGATATTTCCATAGGCAATGAGGGTAGCAACTGCATGAATCTAGTTTCAAACAGGTAGTCATCTCTTCAGTCCTTAAATATTCAGTTATCTGAGAGTTACCAGAGAGAGTAGATTTGATCCATTTTTGGTCCAACATCACTAAATAGTTTATTAATACTTGAATAATAAATTTCATATATAGATTTTATAATCTGTTAATTTAAAAATTTAACCTGTACTTTTGGAGTGCAAAGTTAGAAAATAAAAATTATGTTGATAAACCAGAAAAAGAGCTCTAGAAGATTCAATAGAACCCTCTCCTTTGCAGTTGTCACAGGACAATAAATGCCAAGATATGCAAATATGGGAAAATTTCATAGACAAAGTATCTTCTGGGTGGATGGAGAGCTGTACTTCAGCAGAAGGATCCCACCTTTCATTTCTCAGAGTCCTTAATAATGAGGTGGTAAGAATGAGGTTATATAGCAACATGGAAACTGATACTGAAAACCAAGGAGCAGCAATTTTAAAAGCACCATCAATTAAACATAGTTCAATAGGAGTCGGCTCACAGTATCCTTTCTAGCCATTCATACTTCTCTCTACATTCACATATTGCTCTTACATGATTTATTTGCTCATCAGCCTTAAGCCACCCTCTGTTTTTTGTAGGGACATCATGTTTCAGAATTACTTTTCCTTTGCACAAGGTGGAAAGTCTTGACACGATGTTGTTGCTCATACAAGCTGGGCACAAGAGGTATAATCCAATTTTGCAGAGGTCTGATGAAAATATCAGAAAGACTAAAAATATAAAAAACTAAAACTAGCCCTTCAGCTATTCTGGTGGACATATGTTGAAATTGCTACTAAAATTGAGCTCCATGGTTATAGAAGATTGTCTGCAGTAAATAATCAGAAAACTATTTTTTCCAGACCTATTGCTTAATTCAAAAGAATTTTTTTTCTCTTCAGTTTTGATTTTCCTCCTAAATTCTTCAAAACTTTATACTTTTTTTTTTTTTACAATAAATTCTGCCAAGATCCAGTAATATATTTGTGGTAACTCAAAATCTGAATTCACTCCAAACTTAGGAATGTCCCATACAATCTAATTTAAAATAAAATCTCTTAAAGGGAAAATATGTTAAATATTGAATAAAACAAATAACATTTTTATTCATGTAGCTTAAACCTGGAATCCGTCTCACCCTGACAACTTTGACAGAGTATCTTTTATCAATTGCTTGTAACAGGCAAGGTAAAGTAAAACAAATTTCCAGGTTAGAAGGTTTGAGCAACTGATGAAGTATATCAAAAAATATGATGACTTCTTAGGGGTTCTTTGTTTCATCTTCATTTAGGAATAATTTTGTGTGAGCAAGTGAACATGAATCAATTTGTCTGATGAGTAAAATACCTCTAAAGAAAAATATTTTAGATCTTTGGCAGGGGAAAAAGAGAGAATTTTTAAAAATGACACTACTGGCTGCTCATGTGAATGAGGGAGTTGGGACCCTTACAGGGACTGACAGAAGATAACACTGTTTAGAATAGGCACACTTTTCCCTTTAACAACCTTTTTCTCTCTAGTAGGTTTTTCTGCAACTCACGTATACCAAAACCAGTTCAGTTTGATTTAATTATGAATTTAATTAATTTATATTATTTTAAACATAACATTGAACTACAAGAGTGGCATGAAGTACCATGAGCACAGCCACACTGATGTTAAGCAGGGGAAAAACTAAAACCAAAACAACATATCTGAAGTGAGGAAATATATTCAGAGATATAGAATGATATCTGGTTAAGCAGCTTTCTTTTCCACTTTCTCCAGCCACTCTTTCCTTTTTTACTAAAATGCTTAATTATAGCTACAAATACTACATCTTGAGGAACTCAAAGGAATTTAAAAAGTTAAACTTCAATGATTGTAAAGCAGATAAATTGTGGGTACTTATATTTCACTTAGGAAAATAAAAACACCATAATCTTGGAAGCTCTGAGCCTCAAAGATCATACTTTTCTATCCCATCATTTTAAAGGCAAAAGCAGTTAAGTTAAAAGTAGAGCAAAGGAAATATAAATCACAATACACTGCAGTATTTTCTTCTATCTGATGGATTAGTAGATAATTAGTAAGGCAAATGAAAAACACTTTCAAAAAAATTGTTGCTGGTGGAAAACATGGCTATATTTTACAGATTTAAGCACCTTGTATTTTCTGAATATTTATGCAGCAAAAAAAACCCCAAAATCTGCTTGTAACAGAAAAGGAGCTGCTCAGGCACTGCCACATTGGGTTTATAAGAAGCTCAGAGAAGAGAGAGACCTTCTGAGTTATTTCAGTGTCATAAGGAGGGCAACATCAAAATCTGTCAAAAGATCAGAGTGTCAGAGCAGGGGTGTAGGACCAGAGGACAGTGGGAAGAAATGCAAGATTCCATTTCATTGATATTCTGTGCAACCAATGCAAGAGAACATGCACCAGTCTGCCTGACCAGGTATTTCAGTATTGGGGCATGAAAATACTTCCATTGTTTCAGGACCAACAGAAAGCAGAACTCCTTCACCAGGAAGAGAGAAGACACAAAGATCACCTTGAAAGAAGGGCAGTATCAGAAGCACACTCCTATCAGTGCAGTAAAACACAAAATAATTCTATTTGAAAATTGCATATCAGGTGCACAGACACATGAGTTTCTACAGATCAGAAAAACACAATTTTGTCTGAGTGAAGAAAGGAGAGTTTTCCTTGAAATAAAAAAATGCTTCAATAATACAAAACCAACTTGACAGCCTGATACTAGTTTTCCTTCTTAAAAAAATCAATTTGCTTTTCCATTGGAGTCAACATACATCAAATCAGCCCTCACATCTACGGACTGGGCTCATCATATCTAGAGCAGATTTCAGGGAGGAACTCATACAGGTGAAAAAAATAATTTGAGGTAAAATTAGCATAGCACTGAAATTGCATAGAACTAGAAATCTTCCTCTCTAAGCAGCCTACATGGCAGCACAGTTCCGTCAGGGCGTTCTACAATTTGAAAAGACATTTCTAACATTTTATTTCATTTTCTTTTTCTACAGAAACCATAATTCTAAGACCAAAACCCAATTGCATTTCAGACAAAGTACTAGAATTAACTAAAAGTAAAGTATGAAAACATGTACAGAAATAGAACTTTGTAAAAATAAGAATGTTAAGAAAATCATGTTCTCACTCAAAGATTCTTTCAGTACAAAGTTTTAATCTACCCTATCTGATAATCAGTAGTAAAGTCATAGATGTCAAAAAGTAGCCCAAGTCTTTGATAATGAGCCAGGCTACTCAAAAGCAAAAAATCATTAAGTGTGAGAAAAAGTGTCAAAAGAAGTAAGTAGTCACAATTGTTCATATTCAAGGGAATAGTATATACCAGACACTGACCTGACCTCATTTCCAGAGATTTTTATTGCTCCGTTGAATTGGTTTAAGTTTGTTCCAAAAACTTCTTTTACTCAACTTCCATTTGTGTTGACATTTTTCATGAGGCACTTTGCTTTTTAGAGATGACAAGAATTCAGAACAGCTTGATACTCTTATCTTTGAAGTCAGAGTCAAGTTTCTAAATAAGAAAAGATAAAATGAAAGGTCAAAAGCCTTTTTTCTTAAAGAAAACTCAGGTTTTTACATCGATGTTATATGTTTGCCTCAAAGTAGAGAGTGGCAGGCCTACAAGAATACTACAATCACAGCTCCCATGGTCTTCTTTCTTCTCCCTTTCAATACCCCAAGTAACGTAAGAACCATTTAACTTAAGGTTCTTGAACAATGACAGCCAAAAAAGAAGAGCCTGATCTGAAATCCAAGGATTAGGATTATAAATTCAGCAAAGATTTAGGTATAAATTCCAACAAATCTGCAACATTCTGGACATGAAAGCTCCTTACAGCATACCAAAGACTGGATCTATAATTGCCTCTGGCTCATACAAGTGAAAACACAAGGCAACAACAGATGACAATAGTTTTTACATGTATATGTCTATTTTTATCATTCACCCAACTCTAGACTCCTGGATGACAAAGAAGACTTCCTCCATAGCATTCTCTAAGGCATCTAGTCATGCCACAGGCAACAGAAGAGTTTTATGTAAAGCAGAAACATCTGAAGGTAAAGGTGACTAAGCAGTCTCAAATGCTTACAGAGCACCAGGTCACCACGTTGCACAGTGTGGGATGCTTCTTAGACTGGGTCTTCATACATGGCAACACTTCTACAAGCAAGCAGCAGCAGGGGCTTCACAGAGTTCTGGGAAACTAGTCATGAAGCCTTTCCAACAAAATGTGAAAGCTCCAAATAAAAATATTTGTTAAAAATTTATTTTCTCATCTCTTTCCATGCACAAGGAATAAATATATCCACAGTCGAAGAGAGACTTCTATCAATTGTTTTTTTCTTGTCTTTGTTTATGCAGTATAGCTGCATAAACTACCTCTCCATGGAATAAGAAAGTACACAAAAATCAGAAAGGAAGAATTAAAATGCAAGCCAGCAGAACTGAACACACTTATTAAAAATGGAAGGATGTTAAAATCTATGGCAGTTGGAAGTGTATGTGCTAACATTACATGTGCAATACCTGAAACAACTGCTGTAATTGTAGACATATCCTTTCCAACTATATAGCACATACCTTGCTTTGTCTGCAACTGGAACCCAATCCAGGAATGTTTTACACCCTAGTATTGACAGGAGCTATTATAGATGAATCTGAAGGAGAAGTTTTAGGTAGTACATTTACAGAGTGCTTTTTAGACACAAACCACCCCTGTTTAGATATAAGTAAAAGAAAGGAAAAGGTAGAGATGTATAAAAAGCAGCAGTAGTAATAATGCCTGTAGCAAAATAGCCCAATGGAAAAATTCTAGTGGAACAAAATCAGACAGATAAAAATAAATGAAAGTATCCTTTCCCTCAGAAGGTAAATAATTCTTTATTCTTGCAAGCAGAGCAATAGCAATAACCTTTCTGCCTTAGAAATTGAGTATTATTAGCTAATTCATCTTCTAAAATTTAAAGTCATTATAGCTAGAAAAATTCCTCTTGATTAAATCCACACAAAATATAAACACACTTAACTTTTACAAAAGTCATTCTGTCAATATAAAATATTCCCCATAAAAGGGAAAAGTAAGCATTTTTTCTAACCAGTGGTATACTGAAATAATTTACAACTTAACCAAATCAAAAAGGTTTTCCATGTTATTGCAAACTGTGAGGCACCAGCTTTTTCCAAGTCTAAGACTTGAGAAAAGTTCTTTAATACTGTGTCACAGATCTCTATATCCCAACATTGAAAGCACCTCTCTTCTGAACTACACAGGCACAAAACCTATCCACAAGGACTGAAGTAATTTCACCTGCATCACATCAGCCTTTCTCTACAGTGCTATGATAATTGTAATGTTTCCTCCTCTCTCCATGAATGTCATGCTTGAAGTGCAGAAAGCCATAAAAATTCACCAAGGAAAGAAGCTAAATTCAGCTGTACTTATTGAATACTTTCATCTATTGGAGATTATCAGAGAAACAGACATTAACAAAAATCCAAAAGTGAACATTTCTCTTTTGTTTTAATTTTTATTCTCAGACACCCATCCTTCTCCACCAAAACTTTTTAGCCAAATCCAGGGTAATTACACACATGTTCAAGGGCTGTGCTTACCTGCATAGCCTGTCTCAAAGGGCTGGAGATTAATTACATTTTGTTGATTTCAAGATTTCTTCAAATAAAAATAAGGTTATGGAATATGGATTCTAAAATATTATCAGGATCATGTTTTAATGTGGATTTTGTACAGAAAGTAATACTGAAATTTATGTGTTATTTTGGATACAGGGACACAAGTGCTTATGCTTCAGTCTAAAAGAGTCTATTGTAGACAAGTCAATTCTTTATTTCTTGTAGTATAAATGCAATAAATTTCTCAGTTCTAGCCTGTCACTTAATTGCTTGGAAAAGCATAATAGTAAGATTTTGGGAAAATGTGCTCTGTTACAGAAATATAAACACACACATTCTGTATCTGATGTATCCAAATTATTCTCAATCTTAGTTTCCTTTCTTCCTGTTTGTATTACTAAGTCATTATTTATTCAAAGATTCAGCTTCTTCTATAAGCAGTATTTTAAAAGCATTTGTTAAATCCAGATTTTCAACATCCAAGTGCTTTTTTAATTGATCCTTAAGGCCTTTATTCCATAAGTAGAAAGCATGGTTTTATCACTAGTTTTGCATTGTTTGAAATCTAATAAATTATTGAATTCAGGCTAAATAAAGGTCAAACAATGACTCATTGCTTTTGATCTGGAAAATGTTGCTCTTTGACTTATTCTGTAATTGCTAACAGCTTTTTGACGTAAGTTATCATGGTATGAAGAATTGATGACCACGTTTCCAGTGGTTTTGGATTAATTTGCCAGTAGCCCACAGAGTTCCAATAAATATATTATCCAGTGTTTTTGTACTCAGTCTACATTTCTGCAAAATAATACAGCATTGTTTATGTAATTGCATCTTTTGTGTACTGTAAAATATTAACTTACTTTCATTGATTATTATGAGGTGTTAGGGAGACGCTATAAATCAAAACTTAGATCTGACTACAAGAGACTCAGCTCTGGGTAACTTTATTTTTAATCAGAGCAGACTTAAAACAGCATACATAATCTCCAAATGGCTCCATGGATGGAAGCATATGGAAATATAGCATAACAGCAGGGAAGAGTCCTTCTTAGTACTCTCGTTAAAAAAAAAAAAAAAAAAAANAAAAAAAGAAAAGAAAAATAGACTAAGGCAAGTTTGATCTCTTACTTCCATCACATATTCCTCCTAAAACTTAAATTTGAGAGATGTGCCACGGTTACAGAATGGATTCTGTACTTGTTGCCCTGTATTCTGTAGCCTTAGCTCAATTCAATATCTCTTGTACAAAAAATCAGAACTTGGCCTACTTTGAAGTTCAATAGCACAATTCTGCAGAGGGACAGTAGTCACAACATTTCTCATAGCATAGATCCTCAGTAGAAATGAGGGGCTAGGATGATGTCTGGTTACCCTGCAAGTCAAATTCACATCTGCATTTGTTACTCAATATTCCTGAAATGGAAGCAGTGAAATAAAAGAAAGATAACCCTGCCTTTTAAGGTTTTACCTCGACATTGCATCCAATTTCCCAAATAACAAAAGTGCTTTGAAAAACAGCAAATCAAAGACTACCTTCAAGCCCACCTGTAGCCCTTGCAAGACCCTCAACATCAAACCTTCCATTATAAAATGTCCCTAAACTGGGACAAATACCTACCACCGTAAAAATATCACAGCAAAACATCAAGAGACTGAACAGTTCCTGCAACATTAGAACCAAATTTGTCAGTTTATCACAGTGCTATATTAATTTGCTGCATTTTAAAGCTTAAGGCATCATAATATGCATTGCTACAGAACAACCCTTAAATGGCAGGGAGGTTTACACCTGTAGAAATAAACTGTTCCCCCTGCCAGTGCACAAGCTCCTTCAAGAGCAAAAGGACTCTACTTTTAAAATATGTTTAATCCTGATTAGGAGGATTATCTTATAGAAACCTATCTACTCAGAATATATTAAAAAAAAAAAAAAAAGGTAAGAAGAAAAATCTAAAAAGAGCACAGCCCTTTTGACTTTAACACAGGAATAAAATGTCTCAGTTAAAATCATGACTTTCCATTGATTGTTTGCTTGCTAAACAAATGGAAGAAGCAAATGTATTGTTTCTACAGTATAAAGAAAATTCTCTAGTACCACTTTTTATGCTTTTTTCAATGTAACACTAGAATTCTGCAGGTTTGGGGTTTTATATTTTGCTTTAATATTTAAAATAATTCACTCCATTGAATGATCTTTTAACTATGCAAAATTTAAATGATAAAACACTCACTTTTCTCAATATGATCTCATCAGCTATAATTCCACATTAAGCTGTCTGAATGGCTGTCATTAGCTGTAACTGTGGAAGATTATTTAGTGTTACAAGCCTTACAGTACCATGGGTTACCTTTTCTCAGCCCTTTATGTCCTATTTTGCGCATTCTGTTGGGCCAGGGAGGGTGTGGATTATCCATCCTCAGGACTATTCCAAGACATCAGGACACAGTCAGTGACCCTGCCTGAGCAGGTGGCCATACCAGACGACCTCAAGAGATCCCTTCCAATCTCATCCTTTCTAAGACTGATACTCTCAATGACATTATCAAAAATATTACTCATTTTAATAGTAAAAATGCAAAAGCCATTTCTCATTGTATTTGTAGCTATAATTGCAATATCTTCCATCAGGACATTATCCAAAAGATTTGGGCAATTTTTTGGAAGAGTATGAATTTTCTTCCTTCCATCCCAAGCTGCAAGCTAAAGCAGACTATGACAATAAGCCTAAGTGTTTTGGGGAAAGAAAGACACCTGGTGTACATGCACTGGTAATGAAAACTTCAGTCTTCAGCATTGTTGGATATTAAGACTAAGAACTAGATCTAAAATCTTTAGTAAAGTATTTTTGCAAACCGCAAGCTTATTTATAAAGGTAGGTAATCCGGCAAGTCATGAGACCAAACAAAACCCAGAATGAAACACGTACAAAGTGCAACTGACCTTAAAAATATCTCAAATTTGTGATACAACAGACATACCAGTATGTCATTTATATTGCTGGCCTAATACTTGTTTCAGAGCTTTCTACTCAGGATATTTTCTTCTGTGGATATACAGTATTCTGTACAGATATGTACAGGTATTCTGTATCCATGAATTAGGTAGATAGATTAGGAACCAATTTTGTAGGCTATTAATCCTCACATGTTTTGTTTCATAATTCCTATGATGGGTTACAGAGAATTAATTACAAAAGAAAACTAGCATTAAAGACCCCTGAGGACAAGAGAGACATGGAGCTCCAGGAGCAGGTCCAGCAAGGGCAACAGAAATGGTTAAGGGACTGGAACATCTCTCTTATGAGGAAAGCCTGAGGGAGCTGTTCTTGTCCAGAGAAGAGGTAGGTGAGAAATTATCTCATCTGTGTCTTTAAGTATCTGAAGGGAAGTTGTCAAGAGGATGGAACCAGGCTCTTGATGGTGCCAAGCAATAGGACAAGAGGCAATGGGCAGAAAACGCTGCACAGGAAATTTCACCTTCTCTACTGTGTAGTGTCGAGCACTAGAACAGATTGCCCACAGAGGCTGTGAAGTGTCCTGCACTGGAGATATTCATGTGGACACAATCTTGTGCCCTGTGCTCTAGGATGACCCTGCTTGAGCGGGGGGGTTGGACCACTGTGGTCTCTCCCAACCTTGCTCATTCTGTGATTCTTTGATAAAGAAAAAGACAGAAAAGGCATAGGAAAGACAATTCTGTCTAGTTCTTCTAAAAGACAATTCTTATGAAAATTACTTGGGGTTCTAAAGATAAAAATTATATTGGAATTAAATATAGTTCTGTTAGATATACAACTATCCCTAGTTCAAACACCGAGAAAGTAGAACAGCATTCCAGCTCCCTCTGCTGGATTAGATATGTTCAGATATGTTGTACTGTTAACGCTGTACTAGTAAAGCATTTTCCTTCATCAGACTCTTGGACATTTCAAGGCAATTTCTTTCAACAAATTATTTTTCTTTTCTCTAATACTACATCTAAAAAAACAGTTTAAATGTTATTGTAAATCCTGAACACCTTTTTCCAAAAGAGGATTTAAAACTGAAGGAAAGCCAAACAACAAAGACAGATTTTATGCAACTATTCAAAGGGAAATTTTCTTATGAATTATTCTATAAATAGGTATCACAAATTACTAAATTTTTTTTGTATTATTGCCCTTGTAAAATTTATATAATTTTTGCCTCTTACATCTGCTGAGTAAGCTGTTTCAGAGACGAAAACCAAAAAAATTCAGTAGAAAGTGCAAGTCACCAGCTCTTGAGAAGCAAAACCAGAGGACTGTTACATAACTTACAATTTTAAATACAAATTTCTGTACACTTAAAGACTTTTGAAAATCCAGACCCAAAACTTCCATTATCTTACATTGTAAACTCATCCCCATCAGCAACCTCGACCACAGCCTTTTCCTTTCCTTCCCCTGTCAGGAATGAAATAATATTTTTTCCACTTTTACATGTGTGTTTTTCTACACAAATACTATATGACTGCATCTCCCTTAATGACAGTTCCTCTAGGTGAAATCATTCTCTCTAAACCACTGAAACAACAGCATTTCTTTCTGTGGCCTTCAGTTACTCTTAAATTCTGACTTAAATAAATGCTGACAGTGAATCTGCTTAGGAACAAGCAGACAATAGACATCTCAATTACTATCTCAAGAGATGAAAAATTCAAAGGAGGAGCCCTGGGGTACTTCAGTTGGCTTCAGGTCTACACTTAAATCCACTTATTTGGGGAGAGTTCAAGACTAAAGGACAATTAGCACAGATGGAAGGATGCCAAGTCTAAAAAGGAGTCTGCTCCTTAGAAACTGCCTGAAAGTGTAGAGGTTTTAACTGCAGTATAAGTGCGAAGGATGTTTTAATTTTCAGTAATGAAGAACTTGTTTCCATTGAGCCTCCTAACAATTAAACAGAAATCACACACTATTGCAGGTAAACACAAGAGACTTAAGAAAACAAATTCTTCTCAAGTATATTGTGGTGTCTTGCAAGTTCTTTTCCCTTCTTATTTACTTTACTAACTTTCATTTCATAAATAAAGAAGAAGTTGGTTCAAAATAAATACATAATTTAACAAATATTTAAATCAGAGAAAAAACTTGTAGTTCAGCCAGCATGGAAACAGGGAACACATTGCTGTGAAGCAGAAAATATTTTAACAAATAAAATAGATGAAAGTTATTACTATGAAGCACAAATTACAGCATGTGAAAGACAACAAGGATGCTCACTTGGCCAATACAGACTGGAGTAGTGATATTTACAAACACTAATGAAAAAGAAAAGTATATTGTTATCAAATACATATAAAAATTAACAAGAAATTTGAAAGTTATTTTTGTCCATCTGCCAACAGACACTGGAAGTTATTATTGTTATCATTATTATTATTATTATTATTATTACATCTGCAAGCAGGGAAGAAAAAAATATAGTGAGAGCAAGAAGCAAATTTTGAGACCTTACTGTCCACTCCATTACAGCTTCTCATCACAATATTATTTGTTTCAAAAGTATTTTACCAACAAGAGATTACATTTTCAAGTAAATCAGTAAAAAGTGCCCTAAAAAAAATTCTTGTACCAGAGTTTGTGAATGTGGTGATATAATCCTATCAGGAAAATAATTTCACTTCATTGTTCTATGTATTTGGCTTGTCAATATGGTCTCAACATGTTCAGAGTAGCTGATAAACACGTATAGCAAAAAGGTCAAAAAGTACTGCATCCTGAGCAGCAAAAATTTAGAAAAATGAAACTATGCAATACCACAGGTTTATATTATTACTAGAAATTCCACAGTTATTCGTATATTCACTCTGGGGAAGGACAGGAAAGGTTGTAGAGGAAAGATAGGAAGAGAAAGAATGAAGAGAACTGCCAGGGAAGGACAAAAAATGGTACAGTATTGAGATTTCTCAACTTCATTCTGTAAAATCTTCACTGCTTCTCATCCTGATTTCCTGCAGATAAGATCAAATATTTTTAAAAGCTTCCTGGGGAAAAAAAAAACATGATGGCATATGTATGTGTGTTTATATGTAAACATATTCATGGAAAGAATGGGAATACAACTAAATTTTTCTCTAGACCTGAATACTGCTAATAATTGCGAATTTAAAACAGCTAAGCTCTGGTTACCTCATAAGAGCTTAATGAAAAAATATATGCTTTCACTTCACAATCCTTAATGCCCCCTATGTGCTCAAGTGAATAAATATGACAGAAGTATGTTGCACCTTTGGGTAAGTATCTTCAAATACTTCTAAATCTTCAATGTTTTTCCAAATAGAAACTAGTTAAATAAAACCCAATAAAATCTTTTATCATGTGGTTAGATTCCTCTCTGTGGACATTTATATCCATTTCTTTTACAAATAACACACATTTGTTTCCTTAGCTGATAGTGTGCTAGTATACTGCATAGAATTAAAAGCTTATGAACTCAAATTAGCAGCATGTCTTATTTACAAAAACACTATAACAATGGACACTAACTTTACTACACTTTCAGCCACAACAAAGCAGCTTTTCCACACTTTTGAAAAACCTGAGGAAACATTGAGAGCAAAATTTCTTTCATATCTCCTAAAAATGCATTTGATATGAACTGCATTGCTTTTTAATCAGCATCTGACTTTCAGTTACACAAAAAAATTTTGAGCCTCCTATTCTCTTTCACCCTTTCCCATCAAAATCTTTATACATACATTGGAATCTTGCAGTATTCCCTGAATTAACTATAATTGCTAATTTATGAAGAAAACATGTCTCTGTTTATGGGTCAATAGGGAGAAGTTTTAGACAAGGCTAGCCTGCTTGCTATCACTACTGTTCATGATTTATTAAATTTCTGCAAGTTATTTCAGTTTGAAGACAAAAATTGTAGGTAATTTAACATGAGGCCACAGTCATGATGAAGGTTGTAGTTTTACTAAGAAAAGAGAAAATCAGAACAATGTTTGAAAGGTTTGTTTTTTCTAAGTGAAGCCATTTTAATAAAAAATATCCCCTGCAACACATTGTTGATGAGTTTCTTGAATTTTCTTATAAACAAATATGGATAATTCCAAACTGCAGCAAGCATATCTTTCTAAATTTTAAATACATCAGAAATGGCCTGCTTTTTTAAAGTCACCTATTCTTTCAATTTGCAATTTGCTTCAAGGTGAAGTCAGACATCTGTCACAAAAAGTAATGTGGAAAAAAAAAAGAGTGTATCATAACAGCATCTATATAACCTTCAGGAACTAATAGCACATTGTCACCAGCACAGTCATACATGAACAGATATGACATGTCTGTAGATCAGAAGTCATTATGTATTAATTATTCAGAAAATGTCTTAGAGGGTTGAACACATATATGGTCCTGAGTAATTAAAAAGTTCTATCTTGCAGATGTGGATGATGTCTAACAGGAAATTCTCCAAGTGTGTTGGAAATTTTCTGTCATCTGCCTTTCTAAAATTCAAGTCAAAGAGGAAGGGAGGAAATGGCACACAGATTTAAATAAATAACAGAAATTTATAAAAATGAAGAATGAAAAGTGACATTACTTATACTGAAATCCAGCCAATTACTAGACTAATATATACTTAAAAATAATAATCATATCTATGCTAATAAATATGTCCCATTTAAAGGACGTCCACATGGGTTTAATTCATACACAAGCATACACTAACTTCACTAGATCTGCAGGTTCCCTACAAGAACACTGGCTGCCTGTGTTGATATCATGCTCATGCTACATTAAGGCAGAAGACTTTCACCTTCCTGGCTGTCTAAGAAGACAACTACAGATATTCAATCCAGAAAATTCTCAGATTTTCATCCGGGCAACACTCTCAGACAGAAAGTTCTTTTCCATAAGTTTTTTTTGTTTGAGTTTTTGTTTGTTTGTTTACTCTTCTTGGTATATTTGAGATTATAAGGAAAGAAGTGAGCATGTAGAGTTAACCATAACAAAATTAATTGTATGCATTTACATATACATTTCTGGTCTTTTTTTATTTTCCAGGTTTTTCTGTCAGAATCCAAGAATTGTGCAACTACTCAAAACTCTTCCTGCCACAGAAATGTTTCTGAGTGCCACCTCTCAGCCTAGTGGGGGAAGCAGGGAAGGGGGAAGGGATGAAGAAGAGAAAATAAAAAGTGGGAACTAACTTTGGATTTGTGCCAAAGCTCAGAACATTTTAATGACAATAAAAAGGAAATTATTTCATCATTTTTTTTCTGCTCGAAAGAGAGATGAAATTGTCACAGTCCATCTTCAGCAAATATTTCCTCTCTTCTCATACTCCTTTACTCATAGTTTTGGTGATGACATTCCTATCAGGTAAAAAAGAAAAAAAAACTAACCAAAAATGTATCTGTTGTAAGCAACAGTAATCTACTACTGTGGATTGATACTTGCACCCTGTTGGACATTCTTAGGAAAACGTTATTAGGAAAAATACTCCTGGCAACATCTAAACAGACATCTACAGGCAGATCTGTCCTGCTCTATGAAAGTTATCCAGATCTAAGAATATTGCTGCCTAGGCCTGACAAGATCTTTTGGTTCCAGATACAATTAATTGCTACGTTGCATTGGAAAAAATGGCTGACAGGAAGACAGAACTGGATGCAGACCCAAGAGAGGGATTGAACTCTCTTAGATAATTAATAAAATTACAAAAAACAGGGAGTACCCAAAGGGCTACACTGCCACTGTGGTGGGTCTGAACTGAACCACGTCACTAAAGAAACTGCATTAGCTAGAAAAACAGAAGCACAAAGACTGGGAAGGGGTGGGGCAGAGCAAGCAAACAAATGAAGCAGATGAAGAAAATTTGAGTGCAATCAAAGAAGGCACAGGGGATGAGCTTTATTGTGCAACAGGTTTGCTGAGCTGAAGAGCCTGGAGGATTTCTGAGCAAAGTAACTGGGATATTCTGAGGAACAGAACCCCCACACTTCTTCAATAATGAAAGCAAAAATCGAATCAAACATACAAGTTTCATTCCACAGTCTGTTCATTTTACACTAGCGTTGTTTGTCTGTAGAGGACAAGTGGAAGGAAATGTTTTGGTGGACTATTGAAGTTTTCATAATTCCCCAACTAATACTAGAGCTGATTTCAGTACCCTATATAAATATTATACCTGCACTTAAAGGAATGCTGTATTATTGAAACATTTTTTAGTATGCTGATGATCAGACACCAGATGTCTCAGGTTCATTGAAGTTAATTTAGAATTCCCAATCAGGAAGACAATCCAAGAACATGGAACATTTTGATAGAGTTGAATTCATAAAACACTTCAGTCTGCAGACATGTTATTAGTCTGTTGCCATAATATTTACATTTATAAGTAAAAACTCCCCATTAGACAGATGGAGACACCTCATCATCTCTTATATCATTTTTTGTTTGTTGTTCCACTGGTTTGAAAAATAGGCATGTCCTGAAACTACAAGAATTTTACACATGCCTCTAGATCACTCTGACACACAGAAGCCAGTAAGTCAAAACCTATGGTGTCTAAAACTAAGCCATTCAAGTCCTATTTTGTATCTCATATTCACAATGACTTGCCAAGGTCACACAAAGTGTCTAGAGCAGGGAATAGGACTTAGCCTGCCTTTGGTTTAAACCAAAAGAAAGCGGAATTCTTACTCACACAATATCCACAATATCTTACCTACACAATTTACAAAACAAATTTGCACAGGACATTCCTATTCCCTGTGTCAAAAACACAAGAAAGATGTGGAAGATCCATAAATTAATTGTACAAGTCTGTAGGAGGTAATTATGCACCATTGTTGGCCTTTCATCAATAACTCTGGAAATTACTAATTCACTAATTGCCAAAAAAGCTAGGATGTGTTAGCAATAGGATCATTCCAAAATTCCATTTTTCTTTAAAGTTTCCCTAAGCACCTTCTCCTTGTCACTGTCCCACACAAAAATACACAAGTTATTGTCCCCAACAACTGAAAAGATTATTTGAACTGTGTGGTTATGAGCTTCACAGTAAAGAGAAGGATAATGACCACACAGTGACAAAGGAAACCAAAATCAGACAAGCCTGATGAGCATGACCATGATACTATTTAAATGTATTGCAATCTACATAAAAGCTCTGCAAGTGCCAGTGATCTATAAAGTTAAAACAAACTTTTTTTCTTCAGTGTAAGTGGTTCTGCCTTGCAGTGACCTGTTCAGTTATTCCTCATCTAAACAGTAACAACACAGGAGCCAGCATAAGAAGAAATCAGCATCCTCATGCCAGTATGCAAGGCTGTCACAGCCAACACTTGCACTACTGAAATCTGGGCTCCCTGCAGCAGAAGTGTGGGAAGCACAGGTACGTGACTCATTGAGGAATTTGATGCCAGCACGTTCTGCAGCCATTGAACAGAGCCACCAAACATTTGTCACTGTCACACTCTGTATTTTACGGAAGAAGAAGAAAGCAAAGGAATAGACTGTGAATGTTTGATGTGAACTTTCCAGCTGAATACAGGCAGAACAAACTAATTGTACAAAGCAGAAGAGAAGATAAAGCCTTGGCTGCACAACAGAGATTAGAAGAGAGTAATAAGGTAAGAAACTTTAAAAGGGGGAGTTTCACTGGTTCCCAGTTCATTATTTCCTTGAAATTTCAGATTAAACAATTGCTAAAAGGGCTGACAACCTCAAAAAATAGGCTTTACCTTTCACACTGTTATCAACTATAGTGACTTCAAATTAAACACATTTTCCATATATTTCTGTCCCTTTCTTTAAAAGATAGTCAGAACTATTTGATCTGTGAAAATACTTTGAGTTGTATTTTTCATCCCTAAAGAGAAAGAGAATAAAGATGCTTCCTTTAAAAATATAATGACTTTTAGAAAAATAATGAATTGTCTATTACAGCTTGTTTCTCAAGACATTGAGACAATAAGCTTTTCTGTTAAAAGAGGACTAAGTTGTTAGAATCAAAACATTTTCTAATAAAATTCTTTTTGCCTGCTTCTGCCTTTAAAATATCTTACAGTTTTAATAAAACAAACTTTTATTTGAAAAGGCTCTTCTCTCTTAATTAAACTAATCCTGCATGTTCAATATAAAATGTTATTTTAATGAAAAAATATGTTATTGGGGTCTCTTAAAAAAAAATTTTAAAGACCTATTTGTCCTGAGAAAATATAAACCTATCTCTTAAGATAATTATTATTCATTATGAGTAAAGTATTCAGTAACAAGGGTTTTCAGGTTTTACTTTATTTTTAAATTGTGGTGTTATTTAGAAACAGTTCTGCCACAGCAAGTTGCTTTGCAAAGTAAAATCCTCCTGGAGAGAAAGAAGTTGCATTTTTTAAATATTAATATCAGTATTAATATGTATTTCTACATGGTTCAGAAAAGAAATTTAAACATCACCCTCATTACTATGACACTCCACTGAGGAAAGTTATGCAGGAAAAGACACCCAACTGGAGACAAACACAATCCTTTTTTATGGCAAAAACTCCTTTAAAAAATTTGCAAATATCTGAGCACTAACTGCTACTTATGGCAAGCAATTTTTGTGCTTGAAAGTCCCATTAAAAGACATGTATAAAACATTCCCCTTCAAAAAGGTAAAATTACCTGTTCAGTTAAGCGCTGCTATGAAATGCCAGTTGTACAACAAAAACTATTTCATATTTGTCTAGAGGATGTAAGGACTGTCTGGCACGCTGGGAAGCAGTGGAGCAGAGGCACATGAAGGCCTTACTCCTTTGACAGAAACATTTACCAGCACAGAACAGAGATGTTAGCCCCAACATAACAGAAACTTCCAAACAAAGTCTGAGTCAATCCATTTGATTCCATTTTTCCTGCCTCTCTCACCAGGTTAGTTTCTGCTCCGTTAGGTCTCTCCCCCTGCCATCTCCCAGCACAGCTTTGTGGGGCCAAGCCCCTGATGTCCAATGACAAAATGAGTGTATGATCTGCACAGTGTCTCAGAGTGATTAGTAAAATACTGAGCTTTTGAGCAAAGACACTCCAAAATTCCATATTTATTGCATATTTAATCTTCGTATTTGTTCACAGAAGGTAGAACTAAGCAGTAAAAAACATTGTGTTGCTGTTAAAATCACACACAGACATTTGCTTTCCTCAATAAAAACGTTTTCATTGTACATATCTGCACAACAGTTAAAACTGTTCTTTGTTCACCACGTTTAGTAGGCTTCAGATTATTAACATTATTATTAATCATAATATTATTATGATCCTCACAAGAGCATGACCCAATTACAAATTCACATGTAAAATTTGTCAGTAAATATTGATTAAATAATACCAACTAAAAAGTCTTTGTTGAGGTGGGAAGGAAAAAAAAAGCAACACTTGAAAACCAGCTAGGTTTAGTCTTAACACTGGAACTGAATAAGAAATTCTTGATGCCTCCCTTGTCTGACTTCACAATTTTTCCTAGGACATATACAAAGCCAAAGATTATTTTATCAAAATATAACATTATTTTGGCAAACCTTAATTCTATTTTAACCTCACAGAACAGAGAAATCAAATTTTATGTTTGAGTAAATAAAAAGTGATTAATCAGCCACCAGACAACGTGCAGAGCATATTCTGGTGTACTCAGTAAAAGGAAGCAATACCTGCTTCCACTACTCCATGAGCTGGCCTGATGACATCAGCACAACTGAATCTGGGTTCTGCTTCCATAACTTGCTGCATAATTTCTGCAAGATTAAACCCTATTTTATTCTTCTTGGTATATTTTATATTTTGAGTACATAAAAAAATATTCTACAACATTAAGAGTTATAAAAAATAACATTACTTTCTCATTTAATTTTGTTCATGTAACATTTTTGATCAAACATATTTTTACCATGATTTTTTCTTACTCTGAACTGTTTATTGATGTCTGGTTTGCCTTACAAACTAAAAAGAGCTGATTAATATTTCTCTATCTTCAGCACAAATACTACTCCTAAAAGACCTTGTCTCATATTTTAAAATTAAAAAAAAAAAAAAAATTAAAAACAGTAATAGTATATTTATATTGTAAAGAAAGACAGTATTTCCAGCACTCACTAGAACTATAATTTTAAAAAATGTAAGAGTTCGGCAGAAGTCAACTTCTAGAAAACACACACAAAACAAGTTTGCTAACTCTAACAGCAATTCCAGTGTTTCAGGAACTTAGACCTAGTCTTCATCCAAAAAAAAATTTAGAAAGATAAGCACAATTAGATAGCAGTAAGTGAGTATTTCCACCATGTAGTACTAGGTTCTTTTTGTTCCAATAATAAAACAGCAGAACAGAGTAAACAACAAAAAAAGGCATTTCTCAAATTTTCTCCAAAACCAAAACGTGGTGAGTCCTTGATTTAATACAGCTCAAATTTGCAATCTGCCTACTTGAAATCAGTTCCCATGCTAGAAAGCTTGTATTACATGCACTACCAAGCTTTTCCTAATTTTTAAACAGAAAATCTTGAAGGTAAGGAACATGAGTGAATAAATATTCCTCAAAATTTGTGGGTAAAGGTACAAGAGGAGACCAGAAAGTGACAGGTGGCCTAAGAGTGGTAAGAAATAGCAAAAGTATCTGATTTCTGGTATTGAGAACAGATGGAAATATCCATCTGCAAATATTCACAAAAATACAGAACAGAATCCTCAGAGATGACAAAAATCCTCAAAAAATACTTAGAAATGACAAAAGCTTCCACTCCAATCATGGACTGTTGGCCAGCAGAAAAGAAATTAAGAAGGTCTAAGAGCTACTGAGTTTGTAATATTTGGGAAGAAAAAGGTTTTCTAGCACTAATTGAAGGAATTATAAGCTCTAGGGGGAAAAAAAATCTATTAGTATTTACTTTGAATGCTGTGTGTGCATTTTTGAATGTTGTTTTACTTTTTCTTCTATTTTCTTCTATATTTCTTCTATATTTCTATAAATAAACACAGAAATATTAAGAAAAAAGTACTAGACCATTTGAATTAATGAAGAGGAAGGAAAAAAGAAAAATAGCCACAAACAAATTATACCTGGGGATAAAGAGTTAAAAAAATGCATGCTTAAGATCTTATCAAAACCTGCAGCTCTATTTGAGAGATTTTTTTCAATTTTTCATTTATCTATTTTTAAGATGCTGAGAGAAATCTGTCCCACCATGGGAGTCTTTGGTTCAAATTAATTACTTTCATCCATTAGGAAGATATGCCAAACTATTTTTCTCAAAAGGTTTTGATACCTACTGAATCAAGAAAGAGCCCTATTAAATTGAAAGATTTTCAAATGCTCCTGTAAATTGGAGATGTATTTCCATGCTCTCAATTGTAAGACAATATTTCCTTTTTTTCCTTCATCTTCTTTCTGCAAAATTGCACATTTTCTGTAGAAAAGACAGCTTCGTTGTAATCATGGAAGATGTTTTTTAGGTAGTTATTATCTGACCTTCTTGTCACACAGGAAATGAAGCAACATTGTTCTTTCCTTCTGCAGAGAAAAGGGGGTAATCATTATAAAGCAAATTCCAGGAATGTTAATATGAATTTTGTCAAATGCACTAAAATTCTAAGTTCAGTAAATAAACAATTAAACCCCTGAACTCTGCTTTGTGTACTTTATTTGTGTCAATGTAGAGATGTGGCACTGATTTATATAATTAAATAACATCTTTTTTTAAACATATTTCTAAATAAAAAACTTACAAGTAGATGAGTCAGTAATATTCTTCAGAGTTCACTAATTCACTGTCATTTACTTTAATTAAAAGACACCTACTTGCAAGTGTAAATGAGATATTAGCAGGCTGATATTTCCAGTCACAGCTCCAGAAGAAAATTATCTTTATTTATTTATTTTTTTGCTTATATGGAAGAGCACATGGATCATTAAAGTATAAAGAAAAATAGTTGATCTTACTGATGGAACACAGCAGGTATCCATTGAAAGAAGGCATAAGGCTTGAATACGGATTTTTAAGTAGAAGTCTGCAAAAGAAAACCTGTTCTGGTATCAGCTTCTGAGGTTCAGACTGAGAGAAAAGCACATGTGAGTCACAGAAAAAACACTATTCACTACAGATATTCAATCAGTACATTTACAGACATTTTCTAAGCATATCATTCACAACTATCATCATCATGAATTTGGCTATCTACAAATGTTGTCTTTTAATGCTCTGCTCATTAATACAATTAATTTCTGTCTGAAAGGTCTTTAGTTGCTCCACTGTTGCTAAAGGTTACAAGACATTACTTAAGTGGTCTTTGCTCTTTTATGAGTAATGTCATCTTGTATTTCAGAATCCTTGCACATATCTCATGACTTCTGAACACATTAATTTTTCCAAACACTCATTTTACAGGGATTTCAAGGCAAGCTTTTTCGGTATTTCTCAGTTTATATGATCTAGATAGTTGAATCTACAGCTATTCCCTCCTATAAATATATAAGCAAGGTTTTCCTTTCTCTTTTCTGTATTCCTTCACGAACTATTCAAAAGTATACAAATCTTTTCAGTGGATTATTTATTAGGCAATATTCTATTACTCCAAATGGTCAAATTATTTTCACGTAGACAGCTTACAATTTGTTTCCTGAAAATATATTGAACATATAGAACAGAACACTCTGCTTATCTATCTGATACTTTTGGATTCACATACCTTTTTTCATTTTCTTTGGCAAACCTTGGAGCTCTCAGCCCACTTAAAACTCTTCATTGTCGTGGCCAGTTCTCCTACAGATATACTACGGATGAATAATTTCTATTCTATAATCATGCAAAACCATCAATTGCTAGGTGTACCATAAACATATTTACTTTGATCAAAAATAATTAATAATTCTAAATTTTGGTGTGATTCCTCCAGCCAATGTCTTATGGTTCCTTTCATCTTAATAGGTATCTGTATATTTCCAGGGATGTCTGTATTTTAGGTTATATGATGTCCACAGTCAGTCACTATGCTCAGATCAATCAAGATTGTGAAATCCTGGTATTGATTTGGGGCGTGGCTGAAAGGGAATTATTCCCTGTGAGAAATGTAGGCCCAGAGAGCTCCCAAGACCTCAAGCATTCAGGCTCAGAGCTAGAGATGGATACAATTTTTTATTTAAGGCCTTGGAGAGGGCTTGGGAATTTAGAACAGTAAAGGTAAAACTGGCATTTATAGTTTATATAGAAATATGCTTTAAGCAAGTAGAAGTATGCCTTATATAAGCAAATAAATATGCGAAGCAAGATATTGGAAAATATTAAAGTTTATTAATAGAACATGTTATAGAGTTGTTAAAAGTAAAAGGTACTGCTGTAAGTTTTCATAGAATTGTATGATTGGATAAAGAGAAGCATCACAGTAGAAACCTAGCAAATATAGCAATTAATGTTTGGTTTATGAAGATGCTTGAGAGCTTTGTGTAAATAGTTGATTGGATAAGAAATTTATAAAAGACATTGTAAGTAGAATCAAGATGGTTTTCTGGTGTCATGGTGTCGAGTGTAACAACCTAAAGGTCTCACCCTTTCATGAGACTGATTTAACAATAAATCATCTTTTAATCGCCACATCAGTTGACCCTGTCTTGTCTGTATCCTGAACAATACCCTACAAAACCTTCCTGCCTTCACAACTTCAATAGCTGCAGTAAACAGAGAGGTGGTTATACTGAACAGTAGACAAAATATCTTAGACTGCCTCTGGCTGTATATTGCAAATTAAACTTTCCCTGAGTAATCACAGGAGTTACAAGGGTTGTGGTGGCCATGAGAGCAGTCTTTTGGAGGACTATGCCCAACTCACAGAAGAGATTTTGATTTTTGCCTTTACCCCAAGCAAATATCCTGACCACTGAACTTGTAGAAAGAGGAATGGAAATCTCTATTTTCTCCAAACTCTTCTTTCAAAGGACATTAAGAACGTTAAAAGTCTTCTAGAGAATTAAGCCTGAAAAGATACAGTGCTAAACGTTTCCAATACGAGAAAAAAGGTCCTCCTCTTTTCCTTTGGTTTTTCAGCCTAAATTTAAAGTTAAAAAACACCTGATTTGCGAATCATCTGTTGTTAGTTTAGACTGATTTCAATGGAATTTCCACACAGCAGCCAAAAATAAGCCTTCTTATTCCTTCTTACTACTCTTAGAGAATTCATGAACTGATGAAATGACAGAGTATCAAGAGCAGAGTGTGGCAAAGGGGCAGAACGCAGCGGAGAAGCAAACAAAATGAAGAACATAGAGCATGTTTCAATATCCACGCATTTCAATCCCCAGAGACAAAGGAAGAAAGAAAATTTTAAAAGAGAATAAAAAAGAAAAATTACATAAAGTTAAAACATCTCAAATAAACAGGAGAGTAGAAAGTTAAATTGAGGTACTGTGAAGGAAGTTGAACATTACTGGCAGAAGTATGGTTTATACACTGCCAAGCAAGGTCTACTATATTCTTAAAAGCAGGTTTTGTCCATCTCATATTGTGAATATTGTTATAAACTGATATCTTAGAAGACAACATAACCTTGTTTTTACCTCAATCTAGTCCAGAAAGAAAAGTCAGCTTAGACTTTGTCTATAAAACAGGAAGCCAGAAACTTAAGTCTTTGATTTCATTTCAAACTCACCCAAACATAATTCTATTGTTTTCTGAGGAATATTAAATTTTTTATCCATTAAATAGTTATGCTAATGAAACTCTTCAGCCTTCCAACTGCAAGTTAACTAAGGTTAGAATAGATCATATGTTTTGTGTTTTTCAGAAATAACTAAAAGAGGCAAGTATCAAAATAAGATATCAAAATAAGACTGCAGTTTCTGGGGGGAAAATGAACTGAAGTTTACTTTTTGATATAGACAAAGATGAATTTTGGGGTTTTACTCTTTAGCAATAGGCACTACAAAATGTTATACTGTATACAGAGGTATGCAGACTCCAATAAATAAGGCAGAATATCAGACCCTAAATTGACATACTTCATTGGTAGTAAAGGTGACAGTGAACTGTTTAATCACAGAGAGCAGCCTGCCTTACATATAGTAGTGCCATGCTTCCATGCACTTATGCTTTTTCTTATTCAGACACTATATATCTGTCCTTTGAAGCAGACTATCCAATTCATCATCCAACTTCCCATTCACAGTTCTAAAGATACCTCAGGCAAAGGGTGTTCTTGCAGTTGATCTATTTGTTGTTGCAGCACCAGTACATTTTCTATGCATAATACATTACTTAGGGCCAAGAGAATAATATAAATAATAAAAAATTGTTGTACAACATTCTCCAGGACCCTCATAAACTTATCCAGCTGCGTCACAAGCAGTTTTCACATGCCTTAAAGACAACTCTACATTTATCAAAGACTTAATACAACTGCATATCTTTAACTGACCTACTTTGAAAAAAGTAAGCAATGTTTCCTCTAAGAGTACTAAGCAACATCCACAGAGCAGCTACAGATCTCAATTGTTTTGGGCAGACATGGTTTCACTAATATTTTGAGCATGTTTACAATCTTTCTTTGGTGTCCAAATTTAATGGTTGCACATGACTTTTATTTTAGGTTATCCCTCAAGTAACACTTCTATTCAAATGTCACAGACTTTAATCAGAGAAACAAAAGAATAAAGTTAAAACAAATTTCTAGATCTTCTCCAAATTCTAGCTTACATTTAAAAGCGTGCACTCACAAATGTTTATTCACATGCACACATCATGCTGGGATCCCAAAGATTTGCCTTTTGGGTTCTCAAAGTTATTTTTACAGTTTGTGTAGTTTTACATCAATCATAAAAGTGGTCCTGCAAAAATGGTATCCATTATGCAAATACTCCTGGCTTTTTAAAAAAGCCTAATATATACTACAAAGTTAAATCAAAAGGACAACTTAGGGTCATGTAATAAAATATTTTTTTATGACAGTTGACAATATTTCTTGACATCTGACCAAAGATGTTTTTGTGAAAAATTCAAGTTGTTTTTGTAGCAACACAGAATTTAGCATTAATCCTTTTTTAAGTGGATTAGGACTGATAGAAGCTTGAATTGACTATCCAGAGAAGCTGCAATTTAAAACTAGTGTTACCAAATTACTTATGGATTACATCTTTTTCTAATTTTAATTTTCCGTTTTAAAGCTACCAAGAGAAGCACCAATAAGGGAATTCTCTTATTTAGTGAAAATAGAAGTACAGGCTGAGGTTACAGCCTGTGTTACATTAGTGAAGTTAGTTGCTAGAGAATTAACCTGTGCAACACACAGGAAAGAACAACTATTCGTTTTACCTACCCTCTAATTAGGACTTGTGACACATTTCCTCCACTGCCATCAAGAAACATTGGTGTTCTTGACTGATGCAAACATAGGCAGTGTTGCAGGATTTTCACTCATCTAGAGATTAGGTCAACTCAGAGGCTCCAATTCATCACCAGATTGGACTTCATAATAAAAAAATAATTCAAAAGGCCCAAAAGTAATGAGAAACAGTTAGATTGGTATTTAAGCCAAAGCCCAAATTATTAAACAATAGTTCATTTCTCTAAAAAAATCATTGGTTCACTTCTGTGTATCTCAGCTTCCCCATTTTTAAAAGAAGAGATTGCAGGCAAGAAAGTTATTTCGATATTGAGTTGCCAATTTTAAATAAAAGAGGGGGATGGAATTAGCTAACTCCATACGAAGTTTTCATATGAATCCAAATGTTTGTTTGTGAAGTTCCAACATAGTAGCTAACATTAGGCAAGATTATTTTCTTAAAAGTCAATAATTTCTGCAGGCAATCTCCTTACCTACAATTTCTGCTCATAGTTCAATAGCTACGATTACAAATTTATGTCAGAATACTCCTCCCACAAAAGCACAACCTCTACATTGAGAATCCTCTAGAAAACAAGAGGGGCATTTACTTCATTAATCATTTTTGCACCTGTTCATATGTGTGTAAAAATTCATGCTTGCTGGCATGTTTTGCTACCAGTGTATGTTTAGTTATTTATGTTACTATACTTAAGGAAAAAAGATTAGGATATATATCATGAAAGCATAGTATTTAACAATATTACAGTACTCAGAATTAAGAGTTATTTAAAACCAAATAAATGCAGCTTGTACAGAAAAAAAATCCTAGCATGTTTTTAGCTAATTTCTATTCATTCTTTAATGTCAGCTTTCAATCACAGTCAATACTACCCAATTCCTTGAACCTATATGAGGAAATTTCTTTATTCTGTCTTCAGCATATATGTCATATTTCCTTGTTTTTACAGGAAAACACAAGATAGAGGATCTGTTCCATGATCTTTCCAGGAACAGAGGTGAGGCTGACAGGTCAGTAGTTCCCAGGGTTGTCTTTTCTTCCTTTTTTAAATATGAGTACTAAGTTTCCTTTTTAGCCCTTATTCCACTTTCTTGTGTCTCATATAACAACAACAACAAATAAGGGGAGTTCTCTCTCAAGGGGAAACACAATCAAAAAATAGCCACATACTTTACATATTCATTACATTGTATTATGCAACACACATTCGATCTCCAGGTTGTACTTGGGAGTTTTTACCAGCACCAGCAAGATATTCAGTGTACTTAAACTGCAATGAGGAGAACCAGAAAAAAAAAAAAAAAAAAAAGTGCTACTACTTTTACTTCCCCAAGGCAAAGAGATTAATAGATAGCAGAGCCAGCAGAGACTTGAAGAGACAGAAAACTCTCTCGAGTGAGTAGACAAGAATAGCCTTCAGTTCAGGAATTTTAGCAGAACATCAAAGAAATTATCACAAGCAAGGTTAAAACTTTTTGGAATATACTGTCCTATACATCATCAGTTATCAAACCCTGTAAGAGAACCCCGGACAATCTGTGAACAAGCTGAGGACAAAGCTTTTCACATGAGTATTCAATTGACTGCTCTGAGGATTGACACTCATGGACAGTTATTTAGAGAAAACAGAGAGAGATTTGAGAACAGCAGCTAAGTCATATTTCCCCATGTCACGAGCCTGTAGTCATGCTTCCTGTCACACTGGTTCCCCAAAAACACTGAGCTTCTCCAGAGGAATTTGGTGGTGACACGCCTACCTTCACACCTTCATGCCATACCATGTAGCCATTCCTAAGTGGAATTATGGGAGAAAAGTCAAAAATTAAAAGGAAAAATATGTTTTACTGTACACTTTCCCATAGTACTGGAAAACTAGACAAGGAATAGAGCAATGAATGGAACTGAGAAAAACAATGTTAAAAAATCCAGAAAGTACGTATTGACATTATGATGCAACATTTAGATATTATTCCCCTGTGCCTTCTTCAATTACATGTCTTTGTTTACTGAAGAGCCTCTGAAGAAAACAGACTAGCCCTACAACAGTACTAACACCTTTCAACCAACCTTATATTTTCATCTAATCTCCAAAATTCCCACAGCTCTGGATTCTAACATGTTAGCATGCGTTGGGATCTCTTTTAGTACATCTGCAGAAAAAGAAAAATGTGTGTATTCTCAGTTCAGGCTCACTGGGATGCCACTTGATCCCTAATGTCATGGATTTTCCATAAGCAGAGGTGTTTGTAAATCACCACTACCACTACTACAAAATTTAAAAAAAAAAAAAAAAAAAAAA
>VYXF01004768.1:134632-150167 GCA_013397295.1 Polioptila caerulea
AAAAAAAAAGGCAGCCAAAGAACAACTAACATGTTCTTAAGGAAGAATGGGTAGATATATTTCTTCAACAGCTGACACACATTTCCTCAAAGGTATTTCTGCTACAGAAGGGCAATAATTAGACATCACTTTAAAAAAGCATAATGTTAAACACAAGGTAATGAATGTCTCTCTACGTCAAGTAGATGAATCTTAATATGGTTCATCTTTATGCAAATATCACAGTGAGTATCTGGGGAAGGTGGTATAATTTCCCCTTCTGCAAAATCTGTGAAAGTAGTGTGTCTCAAGTCCTACTTTATGGAGAAAAACAGCAGCTTCCACTAGATCAGCTCTTGGCAAATCTCATAGAGGATGAATTTTCCCTAGTTCTATGCTGCTATCTCTGAGTATGCATGTACACATGGAAAAAATTCCTTTCATCCATTACTTAGTAAGAATTTTAACTGCACAAAATCAGTAATTGCCAAATTTCATAAGAGTATTATCAATCTAGATTAAACTTTTCTTTAAAAAGAAAAATTCTAAAAAACTTGCCAGTGTTTCAAGTGACCTGAAATTTTCTATGGCTTTAATCTATAGGATAGCACAGATATTTATATATGATCTAGTCATTTTTTCTGCAAGCCAAAAAAGTAAACACATAGATAGTCAGGAAATTCTAATATCTAGAATTGGCTTCAGGAAGTAAAAAATTTAATTTTTTTTTCATCATGAGGTGGACAGAAAACCCTACATGAAAAAAAAAATTATATGACAAAATTAAAATCCATTACAATACCTGCTTTTCTGATATTTTTAATATAAAATATTTAGATATTTTTGTAATAGCAGATTATTATACCCTAAAAAATTAATGATACATTTTTGTCTTCTCAAAGTAATTTCTTTGAAACTTATGAATGGGTTTTCAGTTATGCTACATTCATATAGGAAGGTTTCAGAATGCCCTTCCTTTTCTGAGCATGCAGATGAGCACAGTTCTAATTCCTCCCCTGTATGGGCAGCCTTAGTAGCAGCTCTCCCACAACAGGGAACTACAGGATCCCCAGGTCACAAAAGTGACACTTTGTGCTTCCCACCCTGGCCTTTTACCTTCATATTCCCTAATGCAGGAAAGCAGGAAAAAGAACAAATTTTTTTTTTTCATGACAGAAAATCACAGAGTAATGCAGCTTTATAGCAGACAAAGCAAACTGTTGTACCCACTTGCTAAGAAGTCTCTCATAAACCCACAGTCACTGCCAGCAATATCTCTCTCTGAAGCAAACCAGGTCTTCATCTACCAAGTGGAGTGAATATACTGCTCCTTTACAACAGGAACTTTCACTGTATAAAAAAGAATTAGTATTTATATTGCCTGCTATTGGGCTGATGCCAACAGGCATGGAATTGTATAGTGAGAATACTTTTGAATTAAAATATACTGGAGGAACTTAAAACATCATCTACTACAAGCATACATCTGCTTCAGGGAAAAAAAAATTAAAACAAATAAAGAAAAAAACAAACAAAAAACCCCAAACAACAAAAAGCACCCCAACAACAAACACCTCATCATCTAAATCTTTACCAATATTTTGTTAAACACAGTTTCTTTAATGTTATTCCTGTTCAGACTGCGTATATAAAGTAGAGTAAATAATTCTCAGTGTTCATCTATTGGAATTTGTTACTCAGTTTCTCATATTCATTTTTCTTTACAATTTTGATCAGAATTTTGTCAAGAGAAGAAAACACATACAGGGGCATTAGAGAACAGATACAGCAAGGAGCAATAGAGAAGAGAGGAGCTGTGGCAGATGTTCCAAACATGATCTAACAGACAGCCTTGGAAATCCCATAAATCACAGAGATTACTAGATCACAGATGACAGAAACTAATTATTACCATAGTTTCATAGATTGGAAACAAACACAAAATCACACCAAAATTTTTCACCTGAGTTAACATGACCCCAAATTCCCAGTGTCTGCCCCGGGGGATCCACATAAAATAAAATATTCCAAAAAAACCCACCGTTTTTTTGCTCTGTAGAAGGAAATATCATTTTAGGATACACTGATTTTGTTTAAAATGTTTATGGTGCCATAAAGTTCAGAGATGGTTATGTTCTGTAAAGAACACATTTTAATAAACCATTATACTTTGCCAGAGGAAGTATGGAGTTCACCCCCCAATTAAAAATGATGACAATTTTAAGTAACGTAAACCACACTGATTCTTCAGTAATAAGACAATGCTGAGATCTTTTTTAAAAAACACGTCTTAAGTATATTTGTCCCAATATTGATTATCTAATCTCCATGTAAAATAACTTGCCTCAGGTTTTCTTTTAATAGAAACACAACATCAGATAATTATTAAATCTTCCAGGCAATAATTAATCTTTTTTTTTGAGACTTAGAATTTTTAAAAGCAAACCAATTTAATTATATAGGCACTGAAAAAAAAAAAATCTTTTTTTTAAGAACTCTGCATCTTCCTTATATTTTTCCATTGCGGCAGCCTGGTCATTTGTCAGCAGTAATTGCAGTAATTGTAGTGGCAGGATTCACATACAGAACAATGAGAACTATTTTCAAAACAAATCCTGACATTTACCCTTTAAATAGCTTAGAAAAGTAAGAAAAAATTTAAACTGCATCAATAATATAAAATGTCATAGCTTGATGCAAAGTGTGACATCACAGTTACTTTCTAGTACATCAAGGCATATTGATTAGAGTATTAACTGTGTGTATAAGTCACAGCTTCCAATACAAGTACATACTCAGCAACTCCAAGTTGGTAGCAGCTGAGATATCTGGCGGTCAAGAAAATGGAATATGCTGCCTCCTCCTGTGTTCATGACAAATGAAAAGTAGCATCAAAAATATTCTCCCTTTCTACTATTTAGGTCACTACAGGGAAGGGGATGAAAAAAACTCAGAGAACAGTCACTGCAGACACATTGATTCTCAGCTATCCCTAGCAGTTAGTTTGAAGCTAGTTTGGTCTTTCTTGCTACTTTAAAATCAGAAGTGTAGCCTCACAGAGAGAAATGTGATTTTTATGGGAGAACTGCAGAGAAATAAAGACAGTTACATGCTTAGATTTATCACAGGGAATTGTGAGGATTTCTGTCCTCCCCTCCCTGTGGAAAGTCTCACCGATGCCATCTCGCTGCCTATTGTTTGACCCCTGCAAAGCCAGGGAGGTGCCTCAAGAGCATCCAGCAGCAGTAACCTGCTGTGCTGCCAGCCATTGGCACCCAGCTCTGCCACATGCTCACTGTGTGAACACCTCCAAGAGGTCAAGGAGCATCCTTCTCTTCACCAGAGGTTGCCAGAGCTTCCTTTTTCCAGTGATAGAATCCTTCCTTCAGGAAATATGTGCTATTTCGTGCTGCCAATTATCCTAAGGCTTTTTTTTTTTACCCTCTCAGTTAGCAGCAATGTATCACTGTAAGCTTCATACACATCATCTCCACAGACACACAGAATAAATCTGAGGTGAGTTGTTTGTGGTAAAATAAAGAATATCCCATTGAACAATTTTCTGGGCTAGAAGCCAGTAAACCTCTTGACAAAAAAATCAGCTGAAAATCAGAATGCTTTTCATGAGGTGTGTGGAGAGATTACACCCAAAACAGTAATTATTGAACTACATTTTGAAAATTGCAATATTTTTATGATAATTCTGGTAAGAAGTATTTTTTTGTTTGTTTGTTTCTCATTTTACAAAATGTGAGCATAAGCGATCATCATATTAGGAAAAAGTCTTGTACAGAATCACATTCCCTCAAAGTTAATTTTCAGTCTGTATCTCCCACTACAAGTGCTGTATGATCTATTAAAACGACACTGAGTTTTCAAATAAGATTTTCAACAGCTAAGAATCAGTATGAAAATTAGAAAGTCTTTTTTTCTTCACCAATTCACATTCTCTTGCGGGGAGTTAGCAACCCAACCAATATCCTTAATTGGATTTTGTATAAATGGATGTATAAAATTGGATTTTAGGAATATAAAAAAGCAAACCTTAATTGGTTTAAGCTGGACCATTTTCTTCAGTGAAGCATGAAGCTGGAACATTATTTCTATAAAAAGGAAACATTAGATGTGTTGTATTGTATTGTGCTGTCACTTAAAGTATAAATTATTTAACCATTACTGTATTTTAAGATCACAGAATTAGAAACTAAACAATGTTTCAAGATTTATAACAAACAAACATATAATTCACAGTGTTTTTCCTGTGTTATAGACCAAAAAATATTAAAATAGTCTAAGATCAACTGTAATTCATTAATCTAGACCATGTTTTTTTAAAGCTAGTAGAAAAGTAAAGATACTGACACAGAGTAGCATCTTAGAAGGATCCAAGGGATCACTGAAGAAAGTGAAAATAAGTGCCAGAGTGATGAATATCACTAAATCAAACTACTAAAGAGAAGGTGATAATTGACAAAGAGCAGAAAATAAAAGCTAAAAAAAAAAATACCATATATATACATACACACCTATATACCTAAAGAATATACCTTGTGCCTAAGTATTTCTTACTCAAATAAGAAATAGTGACTTGATCTAAACAGTCCTGACATTGTAGAATTCACAGTTTGTTTGTGGCATCCTCTTCTCATGAAAAGTGAAAGAAAATGTTTTTGCTACTTGCTGGAAGAAATTGCCACCTGTAGGGCAAACTGGTTATAAAGTGATCTCATACTAAAATATAAGGGCTGGGCTTGCCTTGCCTTAGCTGCATCACCTCAAATATTTCAGTTATCAGATACATAAAAGAGAGTTTATTAGACTCATTTTCAACCTTCACAGGCTTGCCATCAATACAAATCTGAAACTGAAATTGGTAATACTACATTTTTTTAATAAACATTCACTTTATCAAGACCAATAGTTTGCCTATTCCCTACAAGCATTTTATAAAAAAAGACTCCTCTTTTTCCATACAAGATATGGTCTTTGTGTTACTATTTTCCACAATGCTCAATATATATAGTCAAAATTAAATTTGACAGATTATTCAGGGGTTTTACTTTGTTGACAATACAAGCGCCTTCTGAAGACTGCACTGCTAATTTAAACCCTCAACTCTCAAACTTAGCATCAGGTAAGACAAATATCTCATTCTCTTACTGCTAAAATGAAGCAAGAATGTAATTTTTTCCACATAATCTCATGTCACTTCTTTTCAACACATTTCACATTCAAGGAATAATGAAGAACGGAGCAGAAATAACTGAGTAATGTATTGGGCCCACCTCACCTCAGAAGAAAATAACCATTCCAGTGGTTCAGATTTATACATTGACACAATTTGGAAAATGATATCATGTAGCTAAACCAAAGAATCTAAAGTTGAATTGAAGTTGAACCGAACCTTTGGCCATCAGCTGATCATAAATCTACTCGGGGCAGGGCCAAGTTAAATCAGGTTGTTCAGGACCATGTCAAATCCAGTTTTCACTATCAAGGTTGGATGGTCAATCCTCTTTGGACTACGTATATCAGTATTTGATCATCCTTATGACAAAAAAAACCAAAAACCGAAAACCAAACATATGTCTACTCTGAATTTGTTACTCAGAAGTTATTCAGACTTGCTGTCCAGTAGAAGCCCCAGCACCTACTTTCTAGTTAGTTGGTGCTCTGTGTATTGGTGCACAGGGCTGATCTGTACCAGCAGTAAGAATTTTGCTTTCTCTCAGCTTTTTCTTAACAAAATTTGGCCCATTATCTACTTACATGAACTAATTATCAGCTTTCTAAATTATTTTCCCACTTGTCCACTAAGACAAAGAAGATTTCCTTTTTCCCAGGAACAGATGGTGAATACTTACTAACTGCTCATTATAATCTGAAAGTAAACATTGGCTGGGGATCAAACAAGTTCTCAGTATAACCTCTGAGGCATATGGCTGATTGAACCATTTTAAAGACAATTAAATACTTAGAATGTTAAATTAGTAAAACATACCTAGTGTAAGTGTATTGAGCATGAACAAATACAGCCTCCTTTTCCACCTACAGAGATAATTATAGCCTACAGAAAGCTTAAGAAATCTGTTTAAACATTCTCCAAGTACTTTTCCTAATATCAGTGTTCAGGGCAAGTCTCAAACAAAAACATTGAAAATTATTACTCCTGTGTACAATTGCAGGTTTTTTTTAAGCAGTGCATGAGGTCTTCGACAGAGAAAGCAGAAATCTATTTCTGATGTTGCAGACTCTATTAAGACAGTGATTGGAAACTTGTAGAAAATCTACTTGTGATTCATTGTTATAAAATATATGTTACCTTAGATGAGACCTCTATGCTCAAAGAGTTGTCCTATAATCTGATATAAATTTCTTTGAGACCCGAAACAAAATTGTTTATAGAATTTGTAGATACTTGTTCAGAGTGCTGTCAGGTATATAGATTGCATGAACTGCAGGCACACAAATAAAGACTCAACCACTTCTCTTGCAGGGGGCACAGCAAGTAACAATAGAAGGCCTGAAGAAGACATTTTCAAAATTATTCATTTTTTGTTGTCCTCTTTGTCTTTGAAACATGAGCAGTGTTTTAAAGTTTCATTGCATATTGATGGAGTTCTTGATTCTAACACAAACTTCATATAAATGTTTAAGATGCAATTGATCCTGCTTTATGGTTTTGGCATGATAATAACAGATGTTACTAATTATTTTTTTTAATGTGAATCTGATTACATACTTTAGCAAAGCATCTAATGAAGTCAACACACATTATTCTTATATTAAAATTTCAGTGTTTATTCTGTTATTATTATCCTATAGGGCTGTATTATTTATTTGTCCTGTTAGAAAATATTCAAGTATTCATGATGATTCTGCTTAATTTTACTCCCCCTATTTTGAGTACAACAATATATTAAAATTAAAGTGTTACTACATTAATTACTTCATATTTCTTTTTGGAAACAGGCTAATAAATATTACTAATATTTTCATTAAAATATGTTGAAATATGCACTTTTATATTCATATCTCAAAAGTTTCTTAGTTTTTCCTTATATTTATTATGAGATTGATAAAAATTAAAAGCATGATAAACAACATTAAATTTTTACTGAGCAATCTAAATTACTGGGTTAGCAGAATGCAGTGAAAAATGTAAAATTAGCAGAACCAAATACTATTTGGAATCAAAAGTAAACACTTATTAAGATCATAAAAATTCTCCATCAAAAATAAAACTTGCCTCATACATTTGGACAGCTTTCATTCAATAAGAAAACAAGACCCTCATCCCCTATTTGCTGTTCAGCCAGAGACAAACATGAAGCAGGAGAGAATTCAACTTAATTGAGAGATAACTTCAAAGTGTAAAGACATTTCCAAAACAGAAATGCTGCAGTCTCATTTAAGAAAGGTAATTATAGTATAGAGTCACAGTTAATGTTTTACACGAGTAATTCTATCTTCAGCAGTATTTTCACTACTCTCAACTTTGAGAAAGTCCCTATTGGGCTGAAATTTCTCCCACGCAGTCTCAGCCCAAAGGGTTATTTTATAGTTTAAATTAAAATGTTAAGAAAATTAAGTTGCTAAATGAATTTTTGCACTAAGAAAAATGTTCTAATTTTTACTCTTCTAAAATTGTCACTACAACTCAGAATATTTTCTTTTACTTCCTATACTGACATGAATTCAGCTTATGAACAAAGCTTATTAACGTGGACTCTGACTTCAGCTTAGCTTGTATGTGATATGAACACAAGAACTCTGAACATTGTATAATAAGTATTATCCTGGGGTAGAAGAGCTGTCACAGTCACTTCTACTTATGGCTGTCTGAATTATTTGCCTCAAAGTCAAACAAAGTGGTATTTCTTGGGTGGGGAAAGAGCAATTAACAGACCCAGGCTAAAGAGAGAGGACATTCTGTGTGTCCCAGTGGAGACCCACAGAATAAGGATATATGTATAGAGGATGCGTGCTAAATCAAACACAGCTATGCTGGGAACCAAGGACACACCCAACAGGAGCCTGATAACTGGAGACAAAATCGATGCTTTGCACCCAGCCTCCCAACTATGTCCAAACAGAGATCAAAATCCACTTCAAGATTAAGTATTGTATAAGACTTCCTAGTGTTGTCAACTGCTTCTTTTTCAGGATAATAAAGATTCACCAAGTAGTTGATCCAGACCATCATTCTTCAAGCAATTAACTACTAGTGTAAAATAGCTCAAGAAATATTTCAGAAAGATGTCCAAAGAGATAAAGAATCCATTACATCTTGTACAAATTTCTACAATAGTTTGTCATTCTTCCCAGGGAAAAAAAGCACATTAACCTGAATTTGCACATGTTTCATTAAAAGCCCTTAGATAGTGTTAGGTTTCATCTGGTATATAGATGTCTAGTCTCAGAAATCTGATTCCAATGAAACTACTCTCAGCTGATGGACATTTTGAAATATCTCTCTTAAATTAAATAGATGGAATTTCCTTGATCAGGCAAACAGAAACCTATAAACATACTGTGTTTGATACATATGTCAAAAAGACTTTCTTTTAGTCAGGAGGCTTTAAAATTAAAAGGAAAAGAAAATCTTTTTTAAAACAAACTAACAAGCAAAGATCTTCATTTTACTAGGTCATATTTTAATTGATTTTCTTTTTTTTTTAAGATTTGTCTTCAAGTATAAATAGTAGCCAGTGGAGATAATTGTATTTAAAAAGTCATGCAAAAGTGATTACTCCAGAGAAGGAGAAACTATTGTTTCTAAGCATAGCAATGGTATGAGAGGAGCTTACAACGAAAGATACAATATGAAGGGGCAGGGAGAAAAGGAAGCATGAAGAATGGAATACTGTAAAGCATAGACCTTGGCAAAGGAGGAAATCAAAAGAAAATTTTAAATGCAGGCCATAAAGATAAGCATAATTATTTTGACATTTTCTGTGAAATACAGAATTATTAACTATGCAGTGGAATAGCTTACATGTCATATGAAAAATAGTCAAATCTGAATTAAAGCAAGAACTGAGACACATAGGCAGTAACTTGTAGTTCTCATACCAACAGGTTAAATGTTTATTGTAGTCAAAGGCGTTATTAAATTCATGACATTCACTTAGCATAATGCATCACTTTTAAAAGTTGCTCATTTTATGGAGAAGTGTAAGAGCACTCAGCCATGATCAAATTAGAAGTCAGGATACCTGTACATATGTACATTTTTTTTTAATACAACAGGCATCTTTGGCTCAATTGCCTGATATTTTTATACGATTTATTTCACTGCTGAAAAGCTATCAGAGACATCCCCACCTGCAGCTCCTTAATTCAGAGATGTAACTTGATTGTTTGCTAAAAATCACAAGATCTTTTGGTATCCTTTCTCACAAGGAACTGCAGGAGTGAGTGATAGAGATTGTCACTGAAGAGGATAGGACACTTCTAGCCTTTGGCAACAAACCTGGAAGATAAGATTGTCAAAATAAATACAGGAACAAAGCTTAAAAAAAAAAAGTAATCGCTCCCACGCCTTGGGAAATCACCTTTATTCACCATCTGAATCAAAAGGGTTTTGTGACTCACTGAAGTGAAAGATAAACTCCTGAAAAACTATTACTGGCAGTCCTTTTCTACAATGTTCGTTCCTTCCAAGATATATAGAGTAGAACAGCCATTAAGAATATGACTACTTTTATTCATATCTATCAAATGGAAATTCATATGTCACTTAACAAAAGGTGGACAAGTATGTTTATAAACTGCATCTTTTTTAGTGAGGACCAGGACCTAAACGCTACAGAGTGCAAGAAAACATTTTGCTTTTGATGTGAAAGAGGGGTATAGGGCTTTCTTCATTCTAAGAAGCATGCTAACTTAGCTATCTATAATATCTTCCAGACTAGGAAGATGAAGTGAAATAGGAATCAAAGCATACAATTCCATGGAGAATACTGGAGCTATGAAATGTGGGACTCAGCAGTCGACTGAAGAACATCACCAGAATACAACCATGACACGGATGGAGACTGTACAGCTTTTGGGAAAGCTGTATAAATAGTTGACCAAGAGCTATCTTTTGCATGGCTGTAACAGTACAACATCCTGGGTTTATATTAATAGAATGGCACTTTCAAAAGTTAATTAGATTTATGGAGTGAAAGTCCTCAGCCATTTCATGTCAGCATACAGTTATAGCTTTTACTGTTTAAACAAACTATGAAAATACAATGGAATTATTATAATTGCTTTACATTATAATCAGATTAAAATTAGCTTAGTCACAATTCACTCACTATGTGATTTAGTCACTATAGGAGAATGATCAAAACGGGTGATTGCAAATCTGAAGCAAATAGAAATAAAATAGAGATAAATTATTTTAAAAATAGGACTAGGATGTTAATCAGCATATGACTATGTCACTCATTTAAGATAACTGGGAGGGTTCAGGGTGGGTTAATATGTAGGAATGCCTGATACTTTTCCCTAGGAATAGTTTGCAGCTCTAAATAATGGCAAAAAAAAAAGCCTGCAGTTACACAAGAGCATTAAAAGTATACTATTTTAGGCAAATACAATGCCCAAATACCCACTGAAAACACAAGCTCTGTAAGTATTGAGATGAATTTTTATCTTGTTAAGGATGAGCATAATGGAAGAGGAGTCATGAGGGACGTATATGAGAAAACATGCATAATTCTGGTATCTACAATGACTACTACATGCATAAAGTCTCATGCCATCAAGTTTTATGGACAGTCAATTGAGGGGAAAAAACTAAGGTTCGATAGTTAAAAATATCTAAAATTTTCTCATATGAGTTATAAGCCAATGCAAAATACACCTGCAATAGGAAAAGGGGATTGGACAGAAATTTCTGGTGGCTAGAGACAAGGAAGAAACAAGGAAAGAATTTCATATCCAACAAGGCAGAACTCTAAAAAAAAAACAAACCTATAGATTGTTGTTTGTACATTTTTAAGATGCAAAGATATTAAGTACTCTTAATAATGAAATAAACACAATTAGCTCAGGCAAATCTTAGGTGGTCCAAGAGGCCTGTCATTTTTTCAACTCCATGCATGGAACTGTTATTTGTGCCATGTTCAGCACAGTAATGGCATAGATCCACCAAAACATAGTCTGCAACTAACAGGATTTCTTTTCCAAACCTGAGTTTTTCTGTTTGTTTCAATAAGCAAACATCAGTTTCATCACTTTTCTGCTAAATAAAACTTGCAAGTTCTGATGCAGAAGTGACCAACAGATCCCCATTTCTGGCCTTACAAGTACGGTGCAGAAATGCTTGGCTTTCGTTACCATAAGAAATAAGGTACTTAAGCTATTTCCAACACACAGAGACCCCAGATGTCAAAGATCAAAGGCTCAATAAAATATATTCAATTACAGCTGTGCAATGGGCTCTCAGAATGTTATTTGTACATGCTCAATGCTGGAAAATGAAGGACACTAATGTATCATCACTCTAATTCTCATTTAGTCCACTCAGCATTTATAAAGGCAAAGAATTTCACATTAATCAAATATCCTTAAAGATCTGCCTCAAGGGTAAAAATGCACATGGGGTCACCTACTGTAAATCTAATTGAGGGAGGAAGAGGAGGATGTAATGAACTTTAAGTTCACTACCATGAAATAAAATCACTGAAAACATCAACACTGATGTCCAGAACTTCTCTCACAGAAAAGGGTCTTTTAAAACTATGTTCATGCAGCCATCCTTTACTCTATCATCTATTAATTTCCTCTGAGTTAGTGCAAATCTTTCACTTCTTATTTAAAATACGAATTATTTTTACAGAATCAAAATCTTACTGGCCAACAGTTTCAGTTATGAAAATTATCATAACCATCATAGCAGTATAGCTAACATTCCTTTTTAATTAAATGGAATGCAATTTTTTTCAATCTAATAAAAAAATTATTTCTATTTCAAAATGCACATTTAGAAAGAATATATCTGTAAATCCCTTCAGATCCATTGACCCCTAAAATGAACACATATATTTAATTTTAAAGTCAAACAAACACTTGTTTTAAATCTGAAAAAAACCAAACAAAAGCACAGAAAAGTTAAGTCAGCTTAGCATCTCTATCAAAATACAGTTAGGTTTTGGATGACTTGATAAAATGGAATAGGTGGGAACCAAGCTTACTGGCTTCTATTGGATGTTCATATGAAATACAATTTGTTTCATGCCGAGTTCTCTCAGTCTCGCATATCATGATGTCTTATAAAGGTGTTGCAGGGCATATTAGGCTCTCAGAGAAGCTTGAGAGTTTGTAATAGCCCTACCTAGGACATTAAGACTTTAAAATAAATGGGCAACCTTGAGTAGCAGATGAAGCAAGAGATAGGAAAGTTATTATGATATAGCTGAATAATCCCATATTGTGTGGTGTCATTAGACAGGTATGCTCATTTGCAGTGTGAGGTCAGCAAGTAAAAAGCAGCCACCTTCAAGCAAACTTTTTAACAAAAAAGCTTTGGTTTTGTCCTGGTTCCTTCATATCAGAGGCCTCTTTTTTTTGCCCAGGCATCGGAGATTCAGATACCAGTGCCTCCTGCCTTCCACGTGCGTGTTTTGGACTTTGTTTTCCCACCTCATGACTAAAACCTGTTCTCACGTTATCTCTGGTCTGTGGCTTACCCAACAAATTATAATGGATATATTTTTATTCCCTTTCAACAATTTAATCTTATTTATGATATTTACTCACCTTGGTAAAGTACCAGTGCATTAAATTACTTTTTTCACAAAATTTCTTGAAATCTCCCCGCTTCCAGGAGGCAGAGAAAATGGAAATGACAAGAGTGTGGGTAAGTGCCAGGGACTATTATAGTTAGCCACAGTTCTATTTTCCCCAGCAACTCATTATCATCTCTATAAAACAGCTAGCAGCACAGATCCCAGTGCTTCAGGAATATGGCAGATCAACACTGGCTTCCAACACAGATCAGCTCTCCAACTGGAGAAATTAGCTGCATGTTATTCAATTCACTGCACCAGCATCTTAATGGGCACTAATCAATATTTTATATCTGTCAGCATGGTTTAAGCACAATACATGCATTTTCATCTCCTCTTCACTGTCTTTCCTTTCAGGGAACTGTCCATGACAATGATACTTTGAGTTAGAAAATTTTTTATCAATAGTATCATAGGTCAGTATTTCACCTGCTCAGTGAATGGCATTGTGATTGTCACCAAATGGGTATGTATTGCTTAAGTCACATAGTCTATGATGGCCATTTTCTTCCAAAAGAACCAAGGCTATTTCTCTACAATAGTGTAACTAACTTCCCAGTTTAAAAAAATTGCTTTAAACTATGCTGTGTCAACACAAAATGCAATGTTCATTCAGAATCTCAGATCAACATTTAACTTCCTACTTTCTAGACCTACCAGGTCAATTCCTAAGAACATAGCCTTAACACTTCAGATGGCAGATGTGCAAACCACCAAGCGCTGTTCACTTTTTACTTGTGTAAAAATCACTCAGAAAATAGCTGCTGGCATTGTTTCTCACAGATACACATTAAACTGCTCGCAAACAGCAGACCCTCTGATCTCAGAGTCCCACTTTTCCCAACCTGCTGCTGCATGGACGACTACTAGGGCTGATTTAAAATTCTTATATATAGTATTCTCAAGATCATTATTCCCTGTTGCTTCTCTAGATACTGATATGATAGCTGAATCAAATCACAGAACTGCAAACAACAACCTTTCAGCAGTTTCAGAGTACTTTTAAAGGGGCTTGTTACATTTAAATATCTATATAACTGAACTGTCTTTAAATACTGTGAGCAAGTTTTTCAACAATTTCTGGTGAAGACAAAGAAAGGAAAGTAAACATATGATTAATTTTAGTTTATTACTTTCCATTGGGCCATGCATAAAATAATAAGTTAGAAAATGAAATATAACTTAAAAAACTTGAGCACAGGATCCAAAAATCCTATTCCAGAATCTAAATGTACATTCATACAGCTGGAAAGGTCTTTAAAAGCCTTACACATGCCCCCAGAGATATCTAAAAACACTGCTTGCCAATACCTAGCTATTTTTCATTTGCGCTAACTACAGAAAATGTTGAGTGCTTTGGCATGCATTAGAAGGATAAAGAACTGTAAACTCCTTTCTGCACCCTGATCAGGCTGATTTGTCTTCTTTTAAGGAAGCCTCACAGTGAAATTAAACAAGTTAATTAACATATGCATATGAGGTCTTGATCTTATGTCCAAAACACAGTGAGAATAACTTAAAATATTATTAAAATCCTTTTACAAGATATTTATTTTTTTATCAGCCAAAATCCATTATTCAGTCATTTCTAGCTAATACACAATAAATACGAGGGCCTAGTAATTCCAGGAAATTGGCTGTGTAATATTTTTCCTGTTTTCTCATGTGTTAGAGTCTAAACCATTCAGAGGAGCACATACAGCTAGCTGTTACTCCAGGTAACTCACACTAAGCTCAAGTAGCACAGGAGCTGTAAATCTCCAGGCTTCCTGGAATACAGACAGAGAGAAGGCACACTGAATGTAAAAGATTGTGAGCAAATTACTCCCTGGCTGGAGTCTGCCAGCAGCTGCAGCTGTTCTAAACTTAGCCCATTTCTGGGGGCTTGGTTCAATGCTCAGTGTGAATGCAAAGGCTAACACAAAATCCTCAGGGGGTTCTCATAAGAACTCTGCATTTTCCTTTCCTTCTGTAAGGACATGTTTATACCTCAAGTATTTTATGAAGCCTTCTGGGCAAAAGCCAGCAAATCATAACTCCATTTATGTATTTTTTAAGATTTCAGTCAAGGTGAAGTTTTCAAAACAGCATGTTTTACCAGAAGGAAGCAGAAAATGCAGCATACCTTCTTGAGAAGATGAAGAGTTATCTGAGGGCATCACCTAGTTGGATTTAAACCTTTGTTTTCTCCATTCATATGAACAACATTGTTTTTCTTTCTTATATGATTTATAGCAGTCTCTTCATGGTCTTCATGGATCATTAGAAAGTGCAATAGTGTTTGGTAGATTTTTTTTTTTTGTAAAGCCCAATATGTCAAATAGTCCAACCATATTCAGGATCAGAATAAACAGTCTTAGGCAGGTGTTGAAGTTTTTTTAAAGATAATTAAAAAATTTTAAAAAACCAAAAAAAACAGTCAGTTTCAAGTGAAACTGTAAGTAGTAAGTTAAAACTTTACATTATGGTTACCACAATGATATATCTTAAAAGCTAATCTTAATACTAAAATAGAGTAAAACCATCTACTTTATAAATATCAAAAACCACTTTTTTTCATGACAGATTATACATTTACATATTTCCAGTAATTATTCTTTCCCTTAAGCTGTTAATCATTTGGGCTTTACATTGTGGACCTTTCCCAGCTACATTTAACAATAAAATATAAACATTATATCCACCCTTTGCTTAATAAAAAGGAAAATAAAAAGCAAAATCACAGTGAGTAAGCTCTTCTCAAAGATGGGGGGGGGGGGGAAAGAAAAAAG
>VYXF01004768.1:150199-205306 GCA_013397295.1 Polioptila caerulea
AAAAGCCATATTTGAACATTTACAGTTACAATATCTGATTGTTTTGGAAAGCGTGGTGGAACATGCCCACATATATGAGAAATGTATTGGAGGAAAGAATTGCAAATGAGCAGCATCTGAATCTCTTTGTGTTTGTTGGCCCACTCTCCAAAACAAAGTACAAAAAGTTTGCAGCTAATAAAATATAAAGATGTGCATTACTAGTGTATTTATTGATTAATATTTAGAAGGCATATGAATAATAGGACGTACAGTATCAGTGTTATTTACTGTGATGTGAAATTCTTTGTCTTCCAAAAAAACTAGATCAACCAATAGCAGTGGCCTAATAAGCAAAAATATACATGGATTATATAGGAAAAAAATAGTGATTTGAAGAAAATTAGTTCTTTCATCAAAGCTCAGCCATTTAAGCATAAGAGATGCATCTCCAGCTCATTAATCAATCCTGTGTAAATTTGTAGTCTATGATATTGAATTCTGCACTGGTTCTAAAAAAAACAACCAAAAAAATGAAGTCAATAAGAATAGAGTGGAAATTAATCTTGATTTATCAGTAAAACCTTTAGTGTTCTTTAGCAAGCTCCTTACTGTTATGTGAAGTCTGAAAGTCAGAAAATAGATTTATGTTCCATTTAATTTGTCATCAGAATTACAGGAAGCTATTTACTAACTTTTTGAAAATATGGAAAATTGAAGATTGGCTAAGAAGCCCCAGTCTCTGCATCAGAAGTAACTGCATTTTTTCATATTCATCAATGTTAACTATAATAGATTAAAAATTTCAACTATGCTATCATAGTAAATTTTTTTTTAAATAAAATTTGAGGATAACATGAGCATGTGACCCATGGAAATGCAAGAAAAAGTGCAATACTTTTTTTTTCAAAGGTGGCCTAAATAATGTCATACATTTCAAAAAATTCACATAGGTTTGGGCTATAGGAATGGGGAAGGAAACCTTGAGGAATACACTAGACACTGTAGAAAGTACTGCTCATGAGCACACCAATATATCTGAAAACATATGAACTGGCTTTGATCTTATAAGGAAGCAGGGAAAGTGATAAATATGCCCTACAAGAAATGTGATGGAGGAAATCACCAATAATATAAGTTTTTACACTTTAAGCTCTTAAAAAGTACCAAACATGACAGTCAAGTAATCAATTCAGCCCTTCCAGTGCATCAGGGCTTCCTCACTCATTATTCTCTTCAGTCATCGTGATCTAACCTGTGTCAACAGGTCTGTGGCATTTGACTTGGTGTTGATCTTCCCTACATTTTAGTACTGCAAAGAAGCAGAAGGAGGTTTGGAAGGTTCTTGTATTACCTACAAATAGAGGGGCTTGGAAGAGCAAAGATCATCCCTGGCACAGCTTTAGTAATGGGGTGTGACCAAGAAATGAGGCTGAGACAAAGACAAACATAGAGGAATCTGGGTAAAAGACTGAAGATCCCCTCCAGGAATAACTGGAATTAAAACAGTTGCTAAAGAAAAAAAGAAAAAAAAAAAAACAAAAAGAAAAGGAAAAAATGAAAACAATCCACAAACAGAGAATACCAGAAAAAAGTAAGGCTGTGTGCCTTCTGGCAGAAAAGATGAAATTAAGGATGTGGGAACTTTTAGCTCTAGCTAGAAGTTGGTAAGCAATCTTGTACTCAAGAAACCTATGCAACCCTCCTGGGGGGAAACTAATGAAGTTCCAAAGTTCATTCCATTCCCAAGCTTGGAGAGAATTCCAAATACCTGAACTTCAGTATTTCTCTGTGGATACATTTCTCAGCATATCCAGCATGAATTTTTGTAGCAACTTACAAAATAGTTCAGAGGATCAATCCTAGTGTAATAGTAGTTTAGCAGTAATTTAGTAGAATTAAGACACTACAGAGACATTTTGCTAAAAAAAGTTGAATATACCAATACACTTGAATCTTTTCTTCCCTCATACACTCATGGGACAGATCACAAGAATTAAGACGCATCATTTGCATGACTAAATACTGCCTTACCTCACTGAATATGCAAATGAAATCAGCAGCAAGTTACCATACTTTGTGCCTGTGGGTTCAATATATTGTTTCACATATTCTCTGCTCTGAAATCACAGTAACTCATTTTTTTCTTTCAAAATTATCATTATTTGCACCTAATCTTCTCAAAAATCTTAAACATTAAAATACCAGTGAGGACCAGCTAAGTGAATATATTGCTGTCTTACAAACTGAAAACTGAGGATAGCAGAGTTAAAACCATCTACAAACCAATCACCTTTAACACAGAACTAGATTTCATACTCATCATCCTCTTTGGGGGAAACACCAAACACCACACAATTATAGAAGAGAAAACCAATTTTTCTTAAAAAGAAAAATAAATTTATCAGTTTTTAGGTGGAATAGAACACAGTTTTTCAGTTTCTTTCAGTCTTTACTTCTAACTGTTTGAATGTGAACGTTATGTCACAGAGGTAATGGTGAAAGATACAGCAAAGAGGAAGGTGTCACACTTAGCGTGTCAAGGTAGACTCCAAAACCAAGATTTGATTGCTTTATGAGAGAGAATAAGGAGGGGAAAAGGAAAGAGGAATAGACAGCAGTTATGTTTCAGCAGTTTTTACCTTGTCAGCAGCAAAGAAGTTTCAGGTGAAGATCTGTGCACAACAGAACAAAATTCCATTAATCCTCTCTTTCTCCTTCAGTAGAATTTAGAACTGGAGTCCAACTCCATAGTTTTTAAAAAGTATCCCAGCTTCAAGGGAACTGAAGATGCACCACAAAACAAATTTGCTTCAAGTAAATTCAAAACCATAGGAAGCAACCCTGAAAACTTTGAGTAAATTAAACTGAAAAGAAAAACAAAAAAAAAATTGAGACAAATTTCCACTGATTTCAGCAAGCTTTGAATTTAGATCTTTTAAACCTAGATATTTCAAAATGAACAAGTTAAGTAAAAATTGAGGAAATAGATTCTCAAGTTAGAAAGCAAACCTGTGACTGTTCTAACTTTGAGCTTAGACTGAACTATTTTTCACGATGTGCAAGATCTTAATTTATCTGAGTATCTACTACATTTTGTCACTGTCTGGATGGAGAGTACAGTTATTGATTACCTTGCCAGAAGAGTCAAGATAATGAAAATTAAAATTCTCATATAACAGATCCATTCAAATTAACCTGTTTGAGGAGAAGTAACATCAAGATCATGGTTTGCAAAAGCCAGAAATATCCCTTGAAGTGACTTAGAATAAATAGTTGTACAGTATAGCATCTGTGGTCTGCGGCAAAGAGAGTAGTAAAAGACAACAGATATCTCTTGAATTCACTAGAGTTAGTAGTAAGCTCTGAAAAATTAATGCTATATCCTTTTAGGAAAGAGTTATAAGCTAGAGAAGATAGCTCCTATTTTTGTATGTAAGATTACAATAGTGTTTCTCTCCCAAATACCAAATAAAGTAAAAAATCTTTAAAGAAAAATTTCTCCTTGATAATCAACTCACTTTAAAACTGGACTATCGAAGAAAGATTATGATATTTGAGGCTAAACAGAACACGTTAAAAATACATTGCTGTTTCTCCTCCCTATGAAAGTATCACTGAATCCAGCTACAGGGTAGTGGCTAGACAGAATCAGAAATACAGACAAAAGTTTAAGCCACAGAGGAGCAGAAGAAATATATGAAAAAAAACAAAAAAACCCAAAACAACAACAGCAGTTAAGCAACGCCCATAGTCATGGAGCAAAATTAAATAAAGCACAAAATAAACCATCATGGGAAAGTAGTTTGAACCCCAAGGAACAGATGTTTTTATGCTGTGGCCAAACAACTGGGGAATTGTCCACCAAGAATGTACTCATGTGGTTCTTTTTTTGCCTCTGAATGCAGCTACTGGTTCAAACATCAGAAAAATTTCAACCAAAGCATCTCTGTTAAGACTACCAATATTGCACAGAGATTATATTTACACAGCCCATAATTTTGCTTACTAACATGATAGGGCAGCTCTTTGAATCAAAGTCACATTTATGTCTCATTGAATAAATTCTTAACTACTGCCAGATACTAAAATGCTATTAATATGTACGTATGAAGTACTGGTACAGAATTAGATTTATAAAGACGAGCTCACTCAAAATTTTGCATTTATATTTTTATATTTGTTTATCAGGGGCTGAAAGGTAGAAATTAATATCTTCCCATGTATCTTCTATTATCAAACCAAATATTACAAACTCCTGTGTGAATTAGATCAGGTCTGTAGCAGCAGAGACTTTCAGAGCAATTCAATGCAGCACTTACAATCTGTGCTGATACAAGAGACAAGACTCATTTCTTCATCATAACTCAGTCTAGCAAAACAAAGCCAGGCCAAAATGAAACAAAGACACGGCCAAGAGGACAACACAGATGAAGCCACCAATGCTCATGATGTCTTAAAGTCATGGGTCTGCCTCTTTTACAGCCAGGGGCATTCTATACATACAAACTCATAATGTCAGCGAGTAATGAAAAGCTAGGAATTACAAAAAGCAACATAAAAGTTATGAATTGTCTTAAAAGTAAAAATTATCTTCACAATTATCAGTTCATTACTGTGCAGGTACTACCTTGTCATCTGCATAGCTATAGAAGCAGACTTTTGAGTGACAAAACGCTTTCCAGGGTCAGTAATTGTTTTAGTATGTTATTACGACACCTTAATAGATAAAAGTGTAGAATGAAGACATGAAGCCAGGTCTGAAAGCAGGCTTGATGTTTGATACTATGATAAAGGCCTTCTAGCTGTTTAATGGGTAGAATCTAAACTTTAAAAAAAAAAAAAAATAAATTCATTATTTCCTTTCCTCTGTTGAAACACCTTCAATACTAATTTGCTCACTCCATCTGAGCCACATCTATTTATTTAATACTTAAGGACATTTGGCAAATAAGAAATGTGAGTCATTCTAAATTTTGCATTAGATGCAAAATCACGTCTAGGGAAAGAATATAAAATTCAGGATGAATAGTTCACATCTGTCACTACTTACAAGAATATTGATATTAGTTGGCAATTTGAACTTATATAAAGTATTATATAAATCCAGAAAATTTAGTTCTAAGACAGAGATTTCAACTGCAGTATCTGTTTCCTAAATTTAAGTTCATTTAGTCAGCTCTGTAAATAATTATCCGATAAACAAGTACCCATTCAGGCTGACTTGAATATCATAAATAGCATTGAAAAGGAAGACTAATGAAGGGAATGTAAATGTTTATCCAAGCTATGTAGGCATCACAGACACTTTGTATTCAAATAGATATGCATCTAGTATCAGATATGGACACAGCACATTTACAAGGGGATGTAATGACCCTTTGCATAAAAGCATTGAGTATAATTCTACACAAGTCAAGAGCGAATATGTCACCAGTCCAGAGGAATTTGTTCCTCTGATGAATAGTACCATACTTCACTATTAGCAGCTCAATTCTAAGTTACTATACACTTCGCAAAAGCTACAGAATAGAGGACCAAAAAAAACCTAGGAGTAAAGCAGGAAATCAGTAATCTGCCACAGATATGAAAACATAGTTTTCCTGATCATTAAACTTCTCCTTTATTAGGGCTTGTATTTCATAACAGCAGTACATACATGCTTCAGAAAGCAACATCATCAAATTCTGAAAGCCTGTTTTGGTTATGCCTCAACACAACTCATGAAAACACCCACTGTGTGTATGTGGAGAGTCACCCAGGCACACAAATCGAGCTATTTTCTGTCATTCTACATGTTTAGGAGTTTTCCATTTTGATGTTACCAATCAATTACCCCCAGCAACACAATGAAAGGCTTCCTATTTACATGCAAGAAGCAGACTAAATTTATTCCCATGTTACGAACAAATTGACCTTTTAGAAACTCAAGAAAGGTCTTCTCCAGGTTTTGCACTAGAGCCATTAAAACCAAGCACAGTCAAACACCAAAAAATGTGTCAATTCCTTCTCTTCATGAATATACTCCCAATTCAAATCTATCTTTTTATATGAGGTTTGAATTTTAAGTCATTTTATTGTCACTGAGGTTATTTTGTTGGACTGCTAAGGAGATGGCCTATACTAAAGTTCAGCTATCTTTAACTCCAGAAACCTCTCTTGGGATTAGCCCTGAACAAGCCCCTATACTTCAAATATTATTCAGTAGAATTTCTAGCCACCAGTCAAGGCAACATGGAGTATCCTGTCTGGCAGCTGCTTGTTTTCATAATGCTAACACCAATACATATTTTGTCACTGGATCTAAAATACAGAAAATCTGCTGCTGCTTTCAAGCTTAAATAGTTCTAAAACTATTAAACAAATAGTTAAAAATGGTTTAAAAGTTCTTCTCTAAGCATCATTGCCCTTTTTGCACACCTATAGCATTGAGTAGCATACTTATAGCAGAGCTAACAAGTGTTCTTCTCTCCAGAAGACTGACACCAACAAGAAGGGGATTCAGAGAGGCAAATCAAATGCATGGATAAAAAAAAAATACCCAGAGATGCTTTCTGATTGTAAAAAGTCAAAGTACATGCAGAGAAAGCATTACCACACAATGGGAAATATCAGGGTAAAGTCCACTTTCTAAAAGGATATTCAGAAACTGGAAAAGAAATTAGGGAATGCAGCTGAAACTAAAGTCCATTAAAGTTAATATAAATTCCTTTAACGCTTCAGTAATCATTTCAATATGTCTTTTTAAGACTCCATTAAACACATTGTGAGAAAATTTTGAAATATAATCTTAGAATGTTTTGAAACATTCTTCATCTCCATTTTAAAATTATCCAGAGTAGAAAATGAAAAGGAGTTTAAATAGTTCAAAGACATTTAGGTCCAGGCTTTTGAACTTTTGGGATCTCTAACAGCACAGAAAAATCACAAGTGTCTCTGAAATCTGGGGGAGATTTCTGCATATATTTCATTTTGCAAACTCAAGAATTTGTCTAACAGAATGCAAGACGTTAATTTCATACTTTTCATCTGAGCTACACATAGTGTCTCTGCATCAGCACACTGTCTCTGTACACCATTGTTTTTATTAATTAAGTACTGACTTGTGTGCCATGTAATTAACCAGATTCTGATACCATGTCATCCCATGGAAAGACTGATTCAATATGGACACAGAGGGATACATTTCCATCTACCATATCACCAAAGATCTATTTGCTTTAAAAAGACTAATGAGTGATGGAGAGAACTGTTAGTAAAAAGAGAAAATAAAAACTGTTAATAGAGTTGATCATTCAGTCCTCTGAAAATATAATTGCAAAATTAATATGGACTCCTCCACATAAGCATGAAAACTCTGAGGTCACACAGCTTATAATGCAGCCAAGATTTAGCTTATAGCTCTTGAAGCATCTCAATGCAACCATGTAGTCATTAAAGATTGGTTTGTGTTTTTCTTTAATCATAGCTGTGTTCAAATAAGTTCATCATTGCCCTATCTAGAATGGTATTGCTGTTTTCTCAGTAGCCTGGATGTCTTCTTTGAAGATATAAATGTCACAAGGCCTCCAACTGCAGCAGTTGTTAGAATTCACAGTAGCACTACTTTCTTTATATGTAGCTTCCTGCTTCTGTTTTGAAATAAAAGATGTCTATGTTAGAAAGAAAACCCCAGACTGTGGATTTTTTCCTGTGCAGGAACTTGGCCTTCACTTTTCCCTCACCTTTACTTTCTGCCATCACTTCTGTTAGATACTTCCAGATTTCTGATAAACTCCTATCTGTTCACCCGTGCACTGAACTCCTTTTGTTATTATTGCTGCTTACCTGCTGCCTTCATGTTTCCTTCCTGCCTCTGGTCACAACTTCTGCAAAGATCAGCCTCCTCTGGCCCCTCTTGTTGTTTTGTTATTAAAAAAAAAACAAACAAACAAAAAAAAACACAAACAGTGGTAGAAGTAGTGCTGAAAACAAAGATGAAAAAGCCTCTGATAGCTGTAAGCAAGGTCAGCAGGAATTGCTTTTCTAACATCCCAACTGGGTCCTCCCTTAGGAGGCAGAAATCATCAGTCCTTATCAACTCAATAAACAACAGAACACTAAGGAAATGTTTTCATGGATTTATCTGGGAAACATTTTTGTTCTATGAATTACATTTCTGGCTTCTCAATCTACACCCTCTATCTCTTACAGAAAAACACATTACATGGGAAACAGTAGCACCAGAGTTAGCTGTCAAGTCCATTTTTGGAATAAGTCAGTTCTTTTCCACTCTTCTTTAGTAATAATTGTGTACTCTGCACTACTTTTTAAAAGCCTTTCCAAGACAAAAGACACAAGTGGTAAAATCTTGAATAAGCTGTAAAGTAGTAGATATTCATAAATTCCTACAATTTCTTGTAAAGATAAAATCTGAAATCACACAGACACTCTGTACCCTTCAAGAATTCTGTGTGAATTTTAATATCATCTCCTGTTGATTTCCATGTACAATTCAATTCACTTCTTTTAAGTACATTGTACAACTCTCCTTTTATTCTGTAATCACAGAAGCTACAGAAACTAGGTTGGTTTGAGTATAAAAGTTACCTTTTTCATTTAAATTTTCATATAATTACAAAAAAAAATTATATTTGGGAGTTATACTATGCATCTTTCACATAAAGGGAATATCTATTCTTTTCACTTTATATTCTGAAAAAATGAAGTATTTCTAAAATCCACTGCTGTAGATCATTAGTTTTTCAATATGTTGTTTTTATTCTGCTGTATTAAGACACCACTATTATGATTTCTAAACAAAAACTAACACAGTTACTGGAATATGAAAATAAAATAACAGCACCAAACAGATATTCTTTCCACTTACAGTATAGAAGGCACTTGAGCTACATGAACACACAGATGCTAAAAAGGTATAAAAGAGAAATCACTAAAGAATTTCCTTCTAACTTTGTCCCATTCATTGTCTCAGCCACGCATATCCCAGTTTTCCCCATAAGAAAGGGTCAGTTGATTTAAATCATCACCTAGTACAATAGGCTGTATTGATATTATCTGTTGTTCTTTGAGGACAATTTGACTTCTGTGAAAGCATAGAGAGGGTCATTTCCTATTTTGGCTGAAACTGCTTGTACTCAGAGGGCAGACAGAACAAAAGGCTTTGATTTTTTTATGTAATGTTTCGTTTTGAGAACAGATGCTGCCTGAAGGCTACGGAACCCTGAGTGCTACAGTTGCTGTATTTAGAGAGCTCGATAGAACTTCCCATTCTTAAGGCTTGGTGTTGCTGATGTGGAATTCCTTTGCTCCATTTGAACATTTAAAACTCTGGTCCTAAAGCACTTTTCTAAAACTCAGAACTTACCAGAATATAGGGTTTTTTTATGCCACTGAAACTTTGCAACACCTTTTTTGTCTATTAGAAATGTTCTGAAATCTTCATTGGCATCAGGAATAGCTGTCACTTTAGCCTTTCAGATTCCAAGAATGGGTTTCCTCAGTACCTCCTACAGCTATTTCAGCTTCAGCTGAACCAAAACACCAAAAATGGTAACACTTTGTCCTTGAATGAGCCTGTGATGGATATGGTGGGTAGATGTTCCCAAAGTGGAAGTTGCATTGCTTAGGTCAAACCTAAGCCTTCTCTGGTCCTTTCAGCCTCAAGCATAGGTACTGCAACTATGTGGGGACACTGACTAAAACAAGTGCAGAGAGGTATCATTGTCACTTTGCTGTTTGCCTGACAGTGCCATAGAAACCACTATGCTCAGCACTGATTTTTTTCTGACCACATGTTCTGCTGGTAGAAACATTATAACTTAACTTCCTTTCACCTGAGAAATAACTATATTCCATTTTTATTGCCATTTGCTTTTTCCTACTTATTTTGTTTAAAAAAAAAAAACAAAAAAAAAACAAGGGACTAGCTTTGTACTGCTTGGAATTTGACAAAGATGAAAGACTCTCCCCAAAATACAGCATTTCTCTTTCAAAGGTGTAATTATCCCCTTCTTTTGTTACTCACTCCTCCTTAATAAAATCAAACTTTGCTCCCCAAAGATATATTTAACTCTCAAATATCTTCCAAGATTCAGAAAAAAAAAAATGTACAATGCAATGGTTTCCTAGTTCTGTAATGGTTTACAAAAACAGTTAAAAAAAAAAGTGAATTATCTTTTACTATTTGGAACAAAAGGAAAAAGCTTGAAGGTATGCAAAAGTACTGATTTTGCCATAGCTGTTTTCCATTACTTCAGATTTTAATAGGTGAAAAACTTCAGTCAAGGCTACATTTTAGCATCCCTCTTAAGATTCACTACCATTACTGTAATATAAAATGTACTTTTTTTANACTATAACTTAACTTCCTTTCACCTGAGAAATAACTATATTCCATTTTTATTGCCATTTGCTTTTTCCTACTTATTTTGTTTAAAAAAAAAAAACAAAAAAAAAACAAGGGACTAGCTTTGTACTGCTTGGAATTTGACAAAGATGAAAGACTCTCCCCAAAATACAGCATTTCTCTTTCAAAGGTGTAATTATCCCCTTCTTTTGTTACTCACTCCTCCTTAATAAAAATCAAACTTTGCTCCCCAAAGATATATTTAACTCTCAAATATCTTCCAAGATTCAGAAAAAAAAAATGTACAATGCAATGGTTTCCTAGTTCTGTAATGGTTTACAAAAACAGTTAAAAAAAAAAAAGTGAATTATCTTTTACTATTTGGAACAAAAGGAAAAAGCTTGAAGGTATGCGAAAGTACTGATTTTGCCATAGCTGTTTTCCATTACTTCAGATTTTAATAGGTGAAAAACTTCAGTCAAGGCTACATTTTAGCATCCCTCTTAAGATTCACTACCATTACTGTAATATAAAATGTACTTTTTTTAAATGATGATTTTTTTTTTCCAACTGGCTAAGCAAATCAGCACTATATAGATGTTGCTTTTCTGTGGGATATTTTGAACTGCTCAAGTGATGGAGCCAGAGTTGACTAAAAACAAAAGCTGGCAGAAGAGAGAACTTTTATAGTAGTTGCCACTGAACTCTTCACTACGTTGACTCTTTCAAAAAGTGACATATTCTGAAAGGAGTTTCCTGATCAGTCTTTGAACTGTTTGACTTTTTTTGTACAAGGACTATGCTTTTCATGCAACAGTCAAAAAGGTACAGAAGAGAACAAAAAGAATTCTATGCTCTTGCACAAATCAACAGAAGTCAGTCTTCCTCTCGCATACACTGAAATGTTAAACTCTAAGCATCAGTGATCTGATCACTACTTTAAACAGAGATTTCAGAGTCAGAACGAAGGAGTTCAGCATTTCTTAATGTAAAAAGTAACTTTAAGGTACCTGGGGAGAAATTGAAACCTTCAGAAGATAGAGCAAGGATTCCCCCTAATGGAGAAAATGTACATTTTCCACAGACTCCCCATTTTGGCTTTAAATCATCAGGGAATGTTAGCAATATTTTTAATGTATGAGGAGTAGTTGCAGTCTTACTAGCATTCTTAAGGGTTGCTGAAAATATCCATTACTAAGCTTGCAGAGAAGTGACTGAAGAAAAAAAAATAAATCAGAAAAAAAAAGTAGCAAGTTTATTTGTCATAAAATCAGAAATATTAAAATATGGCTAAAATTAAAATGTGACTAAATTAAGAACTGGCCATAGCAAAGCATATACCTGTTCTCATGGCCTCATATTACTTATTATTATAGTAATCAGAGAACTTCCTTAAGATCCACAGAACACGGTTTTGATTTCATAATGCCACAGTGAGGTGATATCTCATACCCACAGCACCATCTGCCATGCAGGTTGGTCCATTTGCTACCATCATTCTACTATCCCATAAGATGCCTCCAACTAGCAAACAAGAATCCAGATAAAGTCTCCATATTTTAAATTGCATCTATTACCAAATATGAATTAAGTTTCATATTCTATTTACTTGTGGCTGGGTTTTTAAACTCTCTTCTTATTAATATTATTGAAAATTCAAAGCTGAACCATTGATTGCTTTGGGGTAAAAAAAAATTTCCACTTCATTTTGGAAAGCTATTTGNGAAAATTCAAAGCTGAACCACTGATTTCTTTGGGATAAAAAATTTTTACACTTCATTTTGGAAAGCTATTTGCTAAAGTACTTATATAAAATATTTTGTAGATTTTACATGCAAGTTTTTCACTATGTAGACTTTCTTGAAATCATCTGTACCTACAGAATAATCCTCCTTATCAGTATCAGGTTATCATGTAACCCTTTGTAACATCAAGCCAGACCTTAGAAGAACTGTGTCTGTTAGAGTTTTAAAAGTATAACAAAACCAGAAGTTTTTCAGACTTACTTCCATAAATGAAACTGCAAATTTTTGACACTGTTCATCTTTTTCTTTCACCTAATACAATCACAGTATAATATAGCAAAAATATTTTTGTGAAGAAAAAGTGAGTTCATCCAGAGATGAAAATAACCTTATTACTTCAGTCAATAAGGCATTCTCTGGTTTTTGTAGAAAGGGCTTTTGTTAACCATAGCGACATTTTTTTTTTGTCATTTGTGTTTGTTCAGAAAAAAAAGATGTTTTAATTAAAAACAACTACCTGAGGTATTTTTTTCTTCCTGTGAATGAGAAACGTGATTCCTTTGAATAAAAGCATAAGAGCAATGGGAAGTTAGTTGATATAATGGCCACATGACACTCTAATGGATTCATATCTTCTTTCAAACAATGCAAAAGCAGTTAAAAAAAAGTTTTAGTGACCTAAACTTAAAATCTATAGCTTTAATATCCAATAACACCACAAATAAAAGGCCTGCTCCTGAAAATATGATGACTTATGGACGTGCCATTTTCTCCCTAGCCATTTTTTCTATCTTAAGATATAAAATAGAATTTTCCAAGGTTATCACATACTTTGCAGGAAAAAGCTACTCAAGCTGTGTCCTTTGCAGAATGCTAAAGGCATTTCAAAGGAGTGCATGTAAACCAGGGGAGTTCTTCAGTCTGCATAACCATAGAAGGACCTGTTTAGTCAGAGATGCTGTCCTTGGAGGCACAAATACACTCACCTTATTCCCAAGAACTTGTCCTTCCTACCAAACCTGGCTGGCAACAGCACCCATTGGACCCCCAACAGCTCTTTATTAACTGCTGCTGAATAAAATTATATTTTGAGTTTTCTTCTTCCCAGATCAGTTAAAGGATTGATAGAAGCTGCAAAGCAAAACACATCCTCTGCTCAGAAAAATCACAGCTAATGGGATAATCTGATGGATTCCACAGATTTATATTCCACACAGTGAAACAGTGCTTGCAGGCAGGAATGTGGAGGAGTATAAACACAGCTCCAGGGAAAAGAGAAGTTAATATGAGATAGACTGGTTTTAAAATCTTTAAGTCAAACACATGTAATCTAAAGAATATTTACATTTAGATTCTGATTCATGGCATGAGCCCAGTTATGATCCTATTATCATAACTTTTTTTTTTTCATATAATGGAAGGAATTTCATCCTCTGCTCTTTTCTCCCACTGTAAAGTAAGAATTTGCAAAACTGTATGTTGAGAAATCTACAAGATCATCAGAAAAAAATTCCTGTAGTCCAAGAAATGTCTCAATAGCAGGGTAGGTAGAGGAAGATAATTTATTTTTATCTTTACTAGCTCATGATTCTTGCATTGATTCACAGTTAAAAGATATTTCTGAAAAAAACCCCAACTTTTTGAAGGCATAAGGGAGAAATGATAGTAAATATCTATGAAAATAAAAAACAGCATTAAAGAAGTACAGGAAAAATCAGAGGAAAATCAAAGCAATTATTATGCTATGTTGTTTTGCTCTGACATAAAAAAAAAAATCACTTAATAAATGGAGTGGAGAAGATCATAGCATTCACATTTGCATTCTCATTAAGCTTTGTTATTTTGCAGATTAAAAAAAAGGTTGAAGGATTAGAATATTGGAAAGTCAGCTTCCTCTGTAGACATGAATTCATCATCCAGCATGATGCCATGGATTATTATTAAATTGAATGATTTCAAGGCTAAAGTGAATATTGGTTTTCATTATTACATCCTGTATAACTTTGTTCTGGGGAACTAATTTACCTGAAATTGAGTTATTTAATTTGAGGCAAAACAAAAGATGTGAGATCCCTCCTTTGGCTTTTGGAGTTCATGTTCATGATTGCAGAAACATCCCACCTGCTGTGGTGGGACAGCCAGGAAAATGATACACACCACATTAGCTGTTGATGCTCATTCTATTATGAAGAAGACTTCACTGTTGGTCCTCTTCTGCTGATCTCACCTCTTAGTCTTTGAAGTGCCTTTCCATCCTTTCAGATCACTGTGATCTGTGACCTTTTGTACTTTCTCACTCTGTCCAGGCTGACTGTTCATTGTTCCTGGTGAGTCAGTTCCAAAACTGACCCAAGGATAGCTGCTTGCTTTGTGCTTGCTCTGCAGCTGTCTTAACTGCAATGTTGTCGCATTATTTACCTTACGGCCTGCTAAATGTTAAATCAGCAATTTGCTAAATATGCTTATGCAAAATCCATACAACCATAAGGCAGTAATCAAATAGTTGATTAAACAATTCAGCTCGTCTCCGTCTTGCCATTAGAAATGCTAAATATAAATGTGTGAGCTTAGCAATTCATCTCAGCTCGAGTCCTCTTCCCTTTGCCTTGGTCCATGACCTCTGCCTGCTTTCAGATCTTTTCCCATACAAATGCAGAGCTTTGCAGATATAAAGAACCTGAACAGGCAGCTATCTAAACATACTGCAAGTTTGAAGTGCCTTCTTGTTTTGAGGTTTTTTTTACCCAAATAATACTTTGTAAAAATACACAGAGGCCAAAACAAACTGCTGAAGGCAATCAAATGTCTGTTGGACTGAAATGTTCTTACTTTCACACCCACGATTATATACAAGATCACATGCTACATGTAGTCATTTTAATTCTCTTGCAGTCATTGCATTCTCAATGCAGTCATTTTAATTCTCTTGAATACAAACACAAAACAAACAAGAAGCAGGCAGAAAGAGCAGGAACACTGACAGCAAGATGCGCGAAAGAACAATAGCAACAAAAGCAACAGAGGAGAAGAAGGAAATGGGATGAGAAGGGATTTTGACTTCTCAGAGAAGGGTGAGTGTGCAGATAAGGTTCCTAAGAGGCCACTTAGGAATACATCTGAGGAAAATTGAAGACAGCATGTCCATTCAAGGTTTAACCCACAAATAAACACAAAGCCATTTTCCATAGTTCATTGGGGGGATGAGGGCAGGATGGAAAGGGCAGAGTCAAATCCATATTAGTAAAGAGCTTCTTTTGTCTGGAAGTGAGTCAGTGAGAAGACAAGGACTGTTTCAAATTATTTTGGCTATCACCATAATAATGTTTCCACAATTAGGATCACTTTATAATATTTCCATAATTGCATCTGAATCTTAGCTTTCTAGTATTTCTGTATTTCTTTTGCTTGTAGGGAAATGGAATGCCAAGGTACAAATAGTGCAAGATCAAAATAGTCAAAATATGTTTGTCTGTATGGGAAATCCTAAGCAAGGAAGAAATCCTAAGCTGGGCACATCTAGCAGTGTTTAGACCGCAGGATGCTGCTGCAGGGTGCCCTGTACGGCAGGAGGTCATCACAGGACCAGTGCTGGTCTCACCTTCTCCAGATAGCTGTGAAGCAGGTGGAAACCACTCATTGCTCACCAAAACTTACACCAGGTGAGGAGCTCATGGTGCCTTTGCTCAAACACATTAATAAAAGTGATGTCCACCAGGGGCAGGAGACTTGTAAGAGTAGAAGGAGAGTATAAGATAAATGAGGAAAAGGCCTTAGCAAACTGTGAGGGTGAAAACAGAGGAAGAGAAACGAGAGACAAGTGGAAGACATTTTGAGGGATGCACTGGAGACACAGAAGGAGCTGCTCCATGCTGCTTCCTGTCCAAGAGAGGAAAGAAGTCTAAGACATTGCAGCCCACTGGCAATACCTTCCAAAGCAGAGAGAGCCTCTGGGGCTGCTGCACAGAGGCAACCCTTGCCGGAGCAGACAAAAATGTTAAAGAAGCAAGAAGCTTTGGACCAAAACAAGAAGCAAGGAGTAGCAGAAAAAAATGCTTACACACTGACCTAAGCCTCCTGAACTGTCCATCCCCTCACCAAACAGACTGGGACACATGGAGTGTTATCTGCTGCCAAAATGAGCAGAATTGAGGCTGTGAGGGTAAGGGAGAGGAGCCTGAAGTGGAATCTGGCAAAGGAGAAGGAAACGAGGTAACTTAAGTGTTTATATACACTTTTCTTTCTTCAATACCGAACTCGTAATTAAATTTTACATTAATTAATTATTTAGTAATAACTAAAGCCAGCGAAAGTCCCCAAGTCAAGACTGGGCATGCCTGCAACAAGACATCAAGAAATTTTTGTTGGAAACACCTGATCTTCATAAGAGAGCTACAATGTTAGAAATACTGAGAAATTCTGATCTTTTAGCTGGATCTTTCTTTATGAAAGGGACCTTCCTGCCGGAATATCTGCATCAGCTGATCTTCTTGAACAACTCCATCTGTGATTTTCCATCTGTATGTGTTTCCTCACCTGTCCCCTTGGGTCTCAGCTTCTACTATGGCACTTGAACAGCTTCAGAAGGTTTAAGTTTCCAATACTATCAGTTGCTTAAAGCTCCTCCTGCCTTTACATTCTCTCTGAAGTACATTATCGATATATCATCTGCAGCAACCAGCAGACTAGGTTTTATTTGGCTAATTAAAAATTATTTATTATTTATCTTCTTTTATGTAGTCTTTTCATCTTTAGTAAAATTGTCTAAAACTTGTTATGCATTTCAAGAGCTGCCTTTTGTACCTCTTGAAAGACAAAGCACAGAGACAAAAAAACATTAGAGCCAAATATCATTTTACTATTCATCTTGTATAAAGGCAAAATTGATTTGGCATGTTTACTATTCCATGAGTAAACTTACAATTTAAATTCCAACAAAATATATCCATCATCTCCCTCTACGAAATGCTAGTCCCAAAAATACCTGTCATAACTTCCAATGCAGGAAAAAAAGCTAACACATGGAAACAGAATTTAAGCATAACACCAGTAAAGGAGTTTTGGGTGTCTCACTCCAAGGCTCAATTCTCAGTCCTTTTCTGGAACTGAAAATTTTCCACATCTTCTTGCAGCAGCCTATTTTCTGGTTGTAATTTCTAAGCTGTTATACCCAGTGAAATCACTAGTAATGTTTCTACCTTCCTATTAAAATGTTCTTTGCTCTATGAAACTGAAGTCTGTTCCTTGTTGAGTGAGTATCAACTGAATTCAGCTGGAGCTAAGTATCAGCCAGTTCAGTATTCATGAACACTAAGCAAAAACTAGGTGCTTATTGGCAGTTATTTTTCTAGATGTTTGATAAAGAATGTCATTACATCACTTGTGTAACAACTTTTCATTCACTTCCCACATTCCTCAGATTGTAAATGTACTAATTATTAAAAAAAGACCAGAGCAAATAAGAAAACATACACATAAAACCCCAAACCAAACAAATAAAAAACCCCAGCCAAACAAACAAAAAAAACCAGCACCACCAACAGACTTTAAAAGAGGGGAAAAAACCGATGAGACTGGCAAAGTTGTGACATATTTCATTTTGGAAACAAGCATTCTGTTTCATCTGGTGATGTGTATTTCAGGCAGCAGAGGGAGTCTTTTATTCAATGGAGCCACATTTAGTTCCCCTCATTTACTCTCGAGCCTGATATTTGGGAGATAATTGATTTAAAGGTCAAGGCCAGCAAACCAAAAATGATTATCCAGCAGAATGTTTGTTCTTTCTTTTTATTCAGGAGGGATGGAGAACTAAGATCTTTTGCATCTAATTGTCACTAATGTTTTCTCCCAAAAAGAAAAAAAATGTTAATCCATGCTTATCTTTCCTTATCTCAGCATTGGTTTGCAAAGGCCTTGAATGTTTTCAACAAGAGGTAGTAAAGATTTGGCTGCAGAAGACAGGATTTCTTTTTTTTTTCCAGGACATGAAACAGCAAGTCTTGCGAATAATGGCTATTTACCCCCAACTCTTTGCACTGTTGCCTCCATCTATGTACTGTTGCCATTAGTATTGAGAGAGCCATTGTTCATTGTAAGAAAATATAAAAGAACGTCATTATAAGTTCAGATTTCTACAGTGGCTTTCTGGATGGGTTTTTGATCAATGCAGAAGGACTGCCTGAAAAGAGAAACACTCTCCAAGAGAGCATATTACACAGAAAGAGAATGCCCTGACACTGAAAGGAACCGGGGGAAAAAACCATACCTACCACTAGGCTAGACAAAGGGCACAGGTCGAGGCCTTTTCTTTGAAAGCACTGATTAATGTGAGGTCCTGTTACCTGCTATAATCATCGTTTTGTTCTGAGTGAAAGCCTTCCTACATTCCTAATTTGTCTTAGGGATGGTAAAGGAGAAAAAAAAAAACCTACCTCAGCCCAAGGGTGAGACAGTTTCATTTTGCCTTCAGTTCAAAGTGATGCATACAAAGGATGCAGGTTGTCGTACAAATGTTAACTGAGTGACTCCCGTGAAAAGCAGCCTCTGTGGCTCACATCACTTATTTACTATTTAGCTTGATAAGAAGAGGCATTTAGGTTGTTTCTAAATAAAATGTTATTGTGACAGAGTTAGCAAGAATGATTATATTCTGTTAGAGAAAAATCTCCATTTATATGCCCATGCATAGTCTCATATTAAGGAGAAGCTAGATAGATGTTTGCACAAATGAATTCTCTGTGTACTTGATTTTTCAGTCTGAAATATAAAACATGCCCTGTTTTCTTAAAATTATAAAAAAATAGTAAATAAGTTAGAAAAAAATAGAAAATAAATAAAATAATAAAATTAGTAAACTAGGTATGCATGGTATGATGCTGCTGTCATGAAAGCCCATTTCCACTTGATTAAAATGGTATTTACAGACTTTTGAGGCAGGAGAGGAGCTCAGGTACCTTTGCTAGTGATAGAATAGCAAAAGGGAACCCAGGAGGGGACAGACTTCTAGAACACAGTCAGGTGCCTAAACTAATATAAATGAATACATGTTAAGAGCCACAGGACACAAAGTGAAACAGCAAAAGGCTCAATTAGTTACAGTTGTGGACAGAGTAAAGTCAGTATTCAAATTTTGTCTGTGTCAATAGCAAAAAGGAACAGTTTAACTGCTTCTAATACAAGGAGTCACTGACACTACAGATGTGTCCTGCCTAGGGTGGGAAACTTTGGAGCTATCACCACCCAAAATATAATTACTTTTTCCATTATAAGCAAAGATTTTGCCCAAAAGTTTAAATAGATTCAATAAAGGTATGATGTCCCATGCCACTCAACCTCTTACTTTCTACAAACTCTGACCAAAAATGGGAGCCTTGCTTTTTTTTATTCTGTCAGAATATTCTGTCATTCATCTAAATGCTGGAATTTGGAGATGGCACAGAGTAACGGGCTTCTGTGCTGCTCTGAAGCATGGAAGCTATATTAATCACAAAGCATGTACAATATTGCCACCTTATGCAAGTATAGAATAAAACAACTAGTTTTCTAAGCATTTTAGTTTAACACTATGAGAAAAGTCAAGAAGGAATACTCTCTTGGATATAGTTTACGGGCTGTGAGACCATAAGTGCCTGAAACAGATATTGCCAGGGCTAAAGAGAAAGTGTGAAAGTCCCTTCACAGATACACGGAAGATGACAGCAACAGAAACTGTCATCTCTGCTGTTGCTTCTAACAAAAGCCATGAACATCATTATTAACTGGAAAGTAATATAACATTTTGACTGTGAACTAGCAAGGCATGCAGAATTCAAGAATTTGAGGACTTGAAACAAGTAAACAGAATCCAGCATGTTTTGGCTTTTAGAGTCAGCTTCACCCACACTCCTTGAGCGAGGGTTTTCTAGCCATTCTGCACTTCTGATGGTAAACACTACCAATCAAGCAATAAACAAGCTCTTTAGTTAATAGTGGTGCTTAAACAACAAAAACTCAGCAATCCCAGTACAAAGTATAATGCACTTTTTATACTAAAGAAAATACCTGCTCACCTAACATCTCCAACTCTTGCTTCAAGTGAGATAGCTGGCCATTTATTGATCTGATAAATCAGGTGAAGTATTGCTGATGCTTTATACAATACTTCAACTGTTGCCTTTAAACCTAATTTATAGAGTGTAGGCAACCATTCTTGAGTAGGAAACAAACTTTTAAACCAAAATGGGATTTTAAAAATATAAAGAATTTTTTTATTATAACTCAATGTTTGGCCACAACTTGATGCTTTGGACATTCTCCAAACAATTCATGGCAAACAGTGACAATAATAAAGATTAAATAACATTTACCATTTTACTTTCCTTAAAAAAAATTGAGAAAATCCCCCTTGTGCAGATTGTTTACTTTTGTAAAACTTCAACTGTATCAGCTAAAGCCAACCAATCATGATAACATAACAATGCTTTTCTATTCCTCCCTTCTCTCCACACACACACATATACATTTAAAGTCAATTATGTATCCCTCTCTTACTTAAAACTATGTTTCTCATGCAGATGACATTTTTTTCAGATACTCTGTTACCTATGAACTTTTCACAAATACTGCAACTTGCATGGAAGCCCCCCTTATGCCATGCGAATCTCTCTAGTCATCTCGAGAAAAATTCTTGCTCATTTTGCCCGCTTAGGAAACCAGAGAAATCGTCTGGATCATCCACAACACACACTCTGTAGCATTTAGTTGCTACAGGCAGTACCAGAAAGCTGTGTAAGAAAGTCAAATAAGCCAGCTTATATACAACAAAGTAGCATTGAATCAGGTGAGTATCCCATTCTTGCTGACTATGAAATAGAGACAAATGAAAAATGAGACCAAGGAAGTGACACAGATTTCTACTCTGTACTGAACAAGGTAAAAGTCCTGATACAAGTTACCCACACTGCCTGTTGGAAATGTAGATTTTTGGTTGTCTTTTCCTCCATTTCACATTTGTGATCTCATGTCAGAATGCTGCAATTCAAACACTTAAAAACCAAAGACATGCTTAGACAGGGCTGCACTATGTTAGCGAAAGATTGTGTGTACGAACTGACATTACTGATACATCATAGAAAACATGACATTTTATTTAATGCATCCTGCAAGTTACATTATTTTTTTGTTGACTTTAGGTTTGTGCATGACTCTTTCTTTTTATCAATTAAAATATTTTCTGATGAGGCCCTGTGCTACCTTTAGGTAAACCAATTTTATTTACTGATTTACATTAATCTGCAGTGAGGTGTACCATAGGAGAACAGATATAGTCCCATGACATAGTAGGTCTATTTTATCCTTGACTAGCCCTGATGCAAGACATTTCCTCATGATCTGTAGACAGCTCCAGACTTTTAAGGGGAAGACACCCTTCAGCAAGGCCAGATCGAGTCACAAGAATGTGACTACAGCTATCTGCAAACCTAAATGCCATTTTCTATCCTTTCATTTTCACTGAAGCTTTGAAGTAAATACGAAAAGAGCCAGAACTGAGCAAATTACCTGAGGACTGAAGCATTTTTGACATAAGTCTCAAATGCAGTTCAAGTCTTTTATACTTGTTCTTCGTTGTTCTAGTTTTGTTTCATCTCAGAATGTGAGTGATGGCAGTGATGACTGAAAGATTGGACAGCTGGCCTCTATTCCCTGTGTTGGATACAGATAGAAACACTGTGAGATGCCCTCTTTCAGGAGCCTCAAAGCCTGTGCAGCAGAAACATTTAACTATTTATTTCTGAAGGAATTGTGCAACAGGAAGGATCCATTTCACATCCACTACTTCAGCAGGTTCTGTATGCTAAAAGATTTCCTCCCTAAGTGAAAAGGCTGTAATTTCAAACCCAATTGCAAATAATGTGCCAAATTTGCTGTGCCAACATTAAAAATCCCCGAATCCCCTTACTGCCGTGAGTCCCAGATAGAAGTTGCTCAGAAATCTCTACTTTGACATATTCACAAAACGTGGGAAGACTTGAAAAAAATTGTGTACTGAGTCTAGGACGATGAAATTTGCAATTAAATCTGACTTAGCAGTCAAAGCAATTACTTATTCCAAGTATCATCCTCTAGAAAAGAGTTTTTAATGAATTTTGTCTCTCTCTAGCCAAATGATAATTACCCCTATTAAACTACTTTATCAGTTTGTTTTGTCTCAATTACCATCATGTCATATGGCATAAGAATGAGTCCATCACAATGCAAAAGGATGGAACCAAGACTGGACTCTCTCTCATATTTCCTGCCTCAGCATCTTTAAAATATATAGAGTAAGGTAACTGGTCTAAGAAACCAATTTATATCTCCCAATTGCATCACTTACAGGTTGAAGCAAGAAAAAGAGCCTACCCACACTCCTGCTGGAACAGGCAAAATAGGGGAACACACTGAAAATTTATGATAATTTTTTAATAAAACTTGTACTCATATTTAAACCACCAGAATTTAGGGCTTTTAATATCACCTATAAAATGTGAGCAAATACATAACACTTGATGGATAGGGGAGTGTTTTTTCAACACTCCTTCTTGGTAATTGGGCATCCTTCTGGAATTATAAGATACAGTTATTAGATACATTACTGTATGCTATGTTAGATGTTGCAGGAATGGAGCTACATCAAGGCAAGGCCACTGAACAAAGTAGGACAGTGCCATCATTGTCAGGAAACAGATCCAGGACCTGGGGCGTGGGTTGTAACTATCAAATACAGGCAAGGCGACAAGTCAGGTCTGAGATCAGACCAGGAAAACCATTCAGGACCAGCAGGGACAAGAGAAGAGAAGACACAGACCTGCCCATGGCTCAGGTAGGGGCTGAAGCCCAAGCCCATAGTCCATGGGTTCAGGTAGGGGATGGGCAGTACAGTTTAGGTCTGTCCCCCCAAAATATCAATTATATCAATTAGAGCACTGTTTGCACTAATACTTAATAATCCATAAAAGGCCAAAATATTCCACAGGTGAAAATAAGACAGGTAACAGAGATGTTAAGTATTGTTTAAAAATAAAATACCAGTAAAATCATCTCCTTTACTTATTCAAGTAATACTGGATAATAAGAATTCTAAAAAAAAAATTTAAAATGCAGCAACTATTCAGATAGTAATGTCAGTAAGTTACTGTGGTATCTTTCTCTCCTGCTTCCCATTTTTTCAGAAACCAAAAAGGGAGGTGCATTATATTCACCCTCAGCAAACAACATCCAGAGCATAAGAACAGATATTATATAAGACAGCAATGATACAAACTTAAAAGGAAACAGGACCAAAAAATCATGAGTACACACAGAGTCTCTTGCACAGTTGGCATCTAAGAGCCAGACGCTTAATTTGATAAAGAATGCAATTCAAATTCCTTCATTTCACTGTGATGCCAACACCTGACATGGTAGGCTTCCAGAGATTGTGTTCAGTTTTTTTATTCTTTCAGCATATTAATCTTACTTCAGAAAAGGTGTGACTTTTCTGAGTTTTTTATAGTCTATGTCAACTATTTAAATTCCACTGACAAAACACCAGTAACTTCATGTAAGAAAAATCTATGTGCATAGTGTTCTTATTCCTTTTGAAATATCATCACATCTGGGAGTTCTTTGACACCTGTGTACTACTAATAACACACAAGACTGCATAAATTTAAAAAAATAAAAAAGAAAACAAAAATGAAAGCCCTGCTCCAAGGACTGTCCAGTCTCTACACAAATGTAAGAACAGCAAACGGGTAAAATTCCAGATTAGAGGACTACACTGACCCAGGAAATTAAGGAATTTTCTTGCTTGAAGAAGCAGAATAAGAGATATATAGGCAGATAATGTACTGCTTGTTCCAGATTCCCTGTGATCTCCACCTTGAATTTTATTTTACTATAAAATAAATTATAAATCGGTGTAAATCATAATATTAGCTGCATGATAATCTTTTCATAGTCTGTTATTTCTAACTGGGTTTTCCACTGCAAAATATTAAAGCAGACTGTTCTATTATTAATTTTTAAAACATCTGCATTTACCCCTTCATAATGTGTCAGAGAGCTTTACCAAATTAAGTTTAGCTTACCTGTAATAACTGAAGCAAACACATATTAAATCATAGAGTTACAGGATAGTATGGATCAGAGAGCACATTTAAAGACCATTTAGTCCAACTGTCCTGCAATGATCAGGGACTTCTTCAACTAGATCAGGTTATTCTGAACCTCATCCAAGCTGACCTTGAATCTGTCCAAGAATGTAACGCCTCTGGGCAACCTGTTCGCTTCACCACTCTCATTATACAAATCTTTTTCCTTACATCTAGTCTTATCACCTCTCTTTTAGTTTAAAAATCATCACCCCTTGCCCTATTGCAACTGGCCATGGTAAAATCATTTCTTATAGCCTCTAAGTACTAAAAGGCCACAACCAGGTCTCACCAAAGCCTTCTCTTCTCCAGAGGTGCTCCAGCCATTTGATCACTTTCATGGCCCTCCTCTGGACCCACATGAGCAGGACTCCAGAGGAGATACAGTGTTGCAGAGCAGAGAGAGAGAGAGAATCCCTTCTCAACCTGCTGGCCATGCTTTTGATGCAGCCCAGGTAAGGCTGGCTCCCCAGGTTGTGAATGCACACAACCAGCTCATGTCCAGTTTTTCACCCACCAGTACCCCAAGTGCTCCTCCACAGGGCTCCTCACAATACCGATTTCCTGAGTGTTATACAGTGCAAATTAGAACACAAATTTCCCAATTTTTGATCCTGGGATCTCAGTTCAAAAGTGGGCAATTCTGAACAAGGATATGGAAAAATAAATAGGAAAAATAATGTAACATCTATTTGGACTGAGATCATTGTTCAGCCAACAATATTAGATGCTCTTTTCTCCTTTCTACTCACAAAGAACCATGGCTAGATAACACAATTTAGTTAATTATGCGCCAAAAAAAAGGCCTTTAAGTTATAACTTTTCATATATCCTGTAGCAAATTGTGTTATATCTTCTAGAGAATTGTGGATATCTTAATTTACTAGACATTGCAACCTCTATTTATTTTAAAATCACATCATGAGAGAAAGGCGGTAGATATGGGTTGGATCAAATTGTCTAGAGGCAAAATGGGCTTTTAAATATTGCATGGAAAAATTATCACAAGAAAGCCCTTTCTAGAGGTAAAGGAGTCACAGCAACTTGGGGCCAGTTTTCAAAAGAAGTTACCCCTCAAAATCAGGTAAGTAGATTTTTCCTTATGAGAAGCCATACAGGACAGAGAAAAAAATAAAAGGAAGGAAATAAAAGGATGAAGACTTACTGATAACATATTGTGGGAAACAGAAATACTTTCTTGATTTCAGACAGGCAGGTGGCCAGACATTCAGATTAAGATTTGGCTAAGTCTGCCTTTTTAACTTGAGAGCATTGCTTCATCATGTCCTGTTTTTGGCATGGATTGAGTTAATTTTCTTTCTAGTATTTGGCAAAGGGCTGTGTTTTGGGTTTAGGATGAGAGAAATATGGATAACACATCGATGTTTCAGTTGTTGCCAAGTAATGCTTATACAATTCAAGGACTTTTAAGTGTCTCATGCTCTGAGGAGGTGCTCAAGAAGCCATGAAGTAGCACAGCCATGACAGGTGACCCAAATCACCAAAAGAGGTATTCCAAAGAGCAGAACAGAACGGATAGTGATTCCCAAATGAGGGATATTAGTTACTGCTCAGGATGGAGAGAAAATAAATAACTTTAAAGGGCATAAACACAGAATTAACTCTTTCCTTCACGTCCTCCAATGGCTCTCTGTCTTCCTTCAAATCCAAACACATCAACCAGAGGCAGAAACTACCAGGAACAAGTGATTCCTCATGTCTTTGCCACATCTCCTCTGTGACAATGGCAAGACCCAGAAGAAAGTAACATGAAGAATATAACCCAGGCACAAAGGCAGAAAGAGAAGAAAAAATATCTACATGCTATGGCAGCTTAGGCCATATACCTAGCACTTTTTTAAGAAACCTAAAAGGGAAGCTAAACATTGTCATAGCAGCTCCTTTTCATCAATGAAGTAAAGCAGTTAATTTATGCCATGAATTCTAGCTGAATTTTGATTTACTGAATTGGCAGCACAATAGGTTCAGTAATTCCTGGCAAGCAACTTATTTAATGTACTTAGATGCAGGATAAAGAAAAGTAAAGGCTTAACATTCAGCTTATACAAAAACAGAGCAAAGCCAGCTCCAAAACATTTCTCCTTACTGGATGGTCTTAAATCTGTTATTTTAAAACCAGCATATTTTAAGTTCAAATGCATTTTTGAAGAGATCATATGTGGAATATAAAAATAATGAAGAATGCTGTAAATGATCTTATGAATTGTGAATCTGTTCTAGACAGATGCAACTGCTCTTAATCCAGATACATTTTGTGTGAAATAAAATATTTTACTTAGAGATGACCTACTCTTTAAGGTTTTTAACAATAGAAAGCTCTATAATATTAAATATGGATAATTTTCTATCCATTTTTAATGCCACATGAACACTGAAGGTAGCTGTTAACAGTCATCTTAGGCTAATTTATATTTCTTCTGGTCTTAGCATCCACATTTCTTTCAACTAACATTTTAGCAGAGACTAACCATTGACAACCTTGTATTTTTTTTCCCCCTTTATGTTCAAACTTTTCTGGTGATAAACTAAACCTCTTTGCTTCTTTTTCCTTGCTTTATTATTGTGCACATGTTCTCATGCTCTCCAGCATTAAGTTAACTTAGCTGTCTGCTTTTGATAATTTGACTTCACTTTCTAAATTTATTTTTACTGTACCAGATTATTCCTAACGTTCAGTGTTGCTTACATCTAGTAACAAAATATTTGGCTAAAACCAATTGATTAATTCTATATTCTGACCTAATATTACTGAAATTTTAATTTTTCATATTATCAAAATATTTACTGATGGCTTACTATATTCCAGTAAAGGAATATAGAAAATACAGGTAGATTTTCATTCACTTATAAGTATCACTTAATATTTCTTAAGGAAGTTGTACTATATAAATCAGATTTGTATTTTATCAGTTAAGGCTGATCTGTTTCATACTTTCCAAGCTACATACTGTCAAGTACTCATCAAGTGCTAAAGATGGCCAAAATGGCTAATCATAACTGCTAGCACAGACAAAAAAAATTAAGCAGATAATTTGTTGTGACCAGAGGGAAGAGTTCAGGGTTTTATTCCAAATTCTCCATGCATTCTCTTTTTTCCGGTCATGCCATAACCAATTCTGTTTGTTTAGTCTGCCAGACTGTTACAGCTAAAATGCTGAAGTTGGTAGTATGATAAAGTTGAATTGCTGCCTATAGTCTTTTACTTAATCACTTGAAAGATGATGTTTATAAAATAGATTTACACTTGCTAAATTATAAATTTTAGAGAGTGTGCCATAAAACAGATGGGTCTGACTGGCACAGTTACAATTAGTGACAGCGAAGCATATGGTAAATCACTCAAACAGTGACAACTCAAAACAGTCAAATCAATTAACCAGGGCCCTGTTAAACCTTTTCAGACTCAAATTAGTATTGCTAGCATTGCCATTAGCATTTGTAGCTAAATGCCAGATCTGCTGTTACATTTTCATGCCCTTGAAAAACTGCATTTATGGCCAAAGCTCCGAATGTAAATTTAAACATTCAAGCATTTGCTCAACTAGTAGCTCTAATTTTATAAGTATTTCTCCTTTGAGCTCTATCTTAAACTTAAGAGCTCCAGCTGTAAGTTCCTGTTAAACTGACTCTGCATGTTTAAAACACAGGCTTGGAAATCACCCTTGTTTTAATGGATTTTTTTTATTTTAAACTTGATATTTACTTTGATGAATAAGAATTTGCCTCGAATAGCTCAGTGCATTTATCAAGCAAAGCCATGCAGATACTTTTGCTGGTACTTCCCATTCAGCTTTGGCAGCCTTGTCTCTGTCTGTGACCAGAGGGTGCAGAGTGCCTTCTGCAGTGTCCCTGGGTGCATATTTCTGCTGCTCTCCTGGTGACATTACACAAACAACCAGGCAGCATGCATCAGGTCACCTCGCTGACTCAGATGAAAATTAACCTGGCAACAACCATAACACAAACAATAGGTTTCAGACACCCTCTAACTGCAAGTAGGCTGTGACAGGCACGTGCAGCTTAAAGTAGGGAGAAGAATGGGACAAGACATTTCAGTGGCAGACTGCAATATGCCAGCAGAATCCATATCACAACAGGTAGATGCATGTGTAAGATTTTAACATCAGCACTGACAGAAGTGCTGACCTTTAAAATTAAGTTCCAGCCTATCATTTTACACCCATGTCCCATTGCTCATTGAAACACGCTTAGTAACCATTGTTAAAATTTACTTATATCATAGCTATTAAAAATTGACAATGGATTTCCTCAAAAGTGCAATCTGAATTTATACCTTTTAAAAAAAAAATAATCAAAAAGTGTTATGCTTATATTTGAAAAACATAGAAATAAATCAAAAATATAAGACACTTGAGGATTCCTAAAGATAAAAATCCGGTTGACTTCATTAGCATGCGTGATCCTAACTTTGTAAGGATTTCAGTTATGCAGACAAATAAAATATATTTATTTTATAATACATTGTCTTATTTCTTTACAACTGACCTCATTCTCCTGTCCTTAATGCATACTGTCGTTGCTGTTTGCTTCATATGTATTTGAAACAAGTAGATCTTCTACTGACATCTCCCTTCTGCTTTCACACTTGATAGAAAAGTAAGGCACCAGCTCTCATCCTTCATGTACTATCCCAACTCAAAATTTAAACTATTCTAATACTTTGATTCCCCTCTAATGCAGGGNCCCCAGAATTTAAACTACTCTAACACTTTGATTCCCCTCTAATGCAGGGGAATTCCTGTTCATTAGGTTTAGAAGGTGAAAAGCCAAAGTCTCTGATTCTGTCACCCTTGTCTTGCTATGTAGGGTGTAGAAGTTGCTACAATAGCATCTGGGATTACCTGGTCAGTAAAGAGCACAATGTAATGGACACAAGGCTGAAACGTTTCAAATTTTCAATAGAAGATAACTAGAACTTTTACTATTATCAGCATTATTGAGAATTTTTTGGTGTTGTATTTCCCTTTGGTTCTGTACAAGTGATAAAGTCCAGGACAAGAATCTGGCTCAGAGAGCAGCTGCTTCTTGGGTAAACAGAACAAAACCCAAGATATGCATACTCTCTAAAAGTATTTAAATATCATCAAAAATATATTTAGACAGATATAAAAAATGTGCTATCTATTTTAGAAGAGCTGTTTATCACTGTAGGAGTCCACAACATGAAACAAGCACCAATATAATTTCACCACAGGAAAGTGTCATTTTGCCACCATACTTGGGAAATTGTGGCTCACATGAAGAATAATGCAAATTCATCCATTGATTGAATAATTATTCTCATCTTACAAGAATTTCAAATAGGTCTTTTCAAAATTCTAGCTGCACTTCTGAAAAAAAAAATAAGCAAAAGCTTTGATATTGCATTAAAATGGAGTCATATCATGAAAATTACCACTTCATATTACAGGGTGATTGTTATATTGACAACTGAATTTTCCCCTTTATAAAGTAAAATTAATTTAACTGTAGCTTCAAATACTCAAAACCTGTACACCCTAGAGATGAAGTTCAAATATTGTTTATCTCAACATAAACTAGTAGAAAAATGTTCAGGAAATTAGTCTAGCATCATAAAACTAGTCATAGTAGGAAAGCTGGAAACCCGATGGCTGAAGGCCCATAAATTATTAAAATCTTAAGTCTGCTTCAACAAGCAAAAAAAAATAATAAGCATAAGCCTGGTAAAAGCAGATGCACATTCACTGCATATAAAAGAGTATTACAAAAAAAAATTTGGAAAGGTGTGAATTTCTTAATTCATCTACTGTGATAACTCTGAAACCTTATCTGTAGTAGTCTAAAGGTACCATCTTTAGATGGAACTGATACCTTATAGAAAGCTTAATATCATTAACTCCTAAAAAGGAGGTGTCCTGAACTCACAAATTATCATCTTAATAGATATATCAGTATAATTTATTTTAAAATCCTAAATGCTGGTCTGAAATCACCCTTTTCTTTTTCCCCCCTTTTCCCCCCCAGGCTTTCAAAGCCTTAACTTGACTTTTTTGTCAATTAAAATCATTTTAATACTTGAAAGAATGAGGTTTATTAGGTAAAACAGACACCAAACTAAGTAATGTAAGGGCTACTCCAAAGATGCTTTATTCCATGTTTCATTTCAAAACTTCTGTTTTCCTCTATTTTCCCTGAAATGGATGTAAAATTTACAGATTTTTTTATAATATATAGTTATCGTTAAATCCGTTATCTTAATTATGATACTGAATCCAAACACAGAAAACACACATGCTTTTTACCACTGACCAAGATTAACTAGACAACACTAATATCAATAATAATTTCTATTCTTTGATTTACAAGATATAATAACGCTGTAAAAATAAGAATGATACTGGTAACTCTGTACTGGTTAATCACAGACAATGAACAATATTGCAAATTTGCAGGTTGACTGTAAAACTCTGCCTAAATCTTTGAGACAATTTTTTCTTTAAGAACATTGCAACAAATTGGCATTTTGTTTAATTTAAAATTAAATTTACCATTGCAGGGAACATTAACAGCTGAGAAGGGATGGAATATAGCTAATAGATTTGTTAAATTTAGAGCTTTGAGTCTTGTTATTTCAAAAGAAAATTAAAAAAAAAAAACAAAAAAAAACAAGGTCCTGAGAAGGAAACTTTGCCAGTAACTGGTCAAACAACATTACCTGGCATGACAGGAAATCAGCATGTGGCAACAAGCCAACTTCTAAAGCTTTCATCAGCTGTTTTAATCACCAAAGATTATTATTCCAACTTTAAGAAGCTTATGTGATTTATCTTCATGGGTCTGACAAAAGAAAGTCAGCAGTCATTCCAAGAGAGGCACTACTATTCTGCTCTGTGATATTTTAGACTGTCAGGAAGTAGTACAATGTACATGATACACTCTGTAATCCTTACATTCCTGATTGTATAAACCTCAAGAGAAAAGCTCTATGTGATGATGATCCCATACTTAAGTGGGAAATCAAACATCATGCAGGAACAGTGTTCCTCACATTTCTTCAATAAAATAATTACATGTTATTAAAATACAGAATAATCTGTGACTGAAAGAAGAATGTTCATTCTTCCTCCTAGAAAGGTTACCACAAAGTCATGTTTTCTTAGTAGACTCTTTATTCCTGTTTTGAAAGGGCAGCTGAAAAGAAGTAATTTTTTAAGAAACTTGTAAGAGAAATAATTGATAGACTTTTGGTAAAAAACTACATTAGACTATGTGAAGAAAGCCTGTCAGCTTTCACTCCTTCCCCTATTCTTATAGTAAACACAGACACAACTTTCAAGTACATCATAAAATCTCTAATTCAGTGATCATGCAAATCCATCTGGCTATTACTATGAAATTCCTACACTTCTACTACCAGACCTCTGGCTTTGATAGTAATGTCCTTTAGGGTATAGGTCTACCAACACCTTCACAACCTGGGAAATAGACAACTCTTGCATCATGCCTTGTCAGATCAAACAGCAGACTGAACGACAGAGCAAAGGGACCGCACACAAAGAGCTGCCTGTCAGCACCCTGCCCCTTTTAAACTGAAGTGTCTGCAGATAAAACTCCTCTGTCACGCATAACTGAGAAAACAGCATTCAGTAAAAACAAAAATCATATCAGACCATTGGGGCTCAGTCTGTTTAATAGAGTAACAGCATGAACAGGAACAGCTTAACTGAGATTACGTGACAGTCAGAGTAATATCTGCATTTTGAGCCGAACTGTTTGGCCTTTTCCCCTTTATTTCAACTTCACACTTTTTCATCCTTGCTTGCCCTGCTCTGTTTACCTCCATCCCATATTCATTTTATTTCATTACAACTCTTACTCCCCACAGAAAAACCTCTGGGTTGATGTTTCCTACCATCACACTGCTCCATTTGTTCACCCACTATTACTCTTTCTAAACCAGTCTACGTCTTTTTTCTACCAGAAATTATAGGATGGTGAGAGGAAGTAGAATCAGAGTGTATTTAGATGTCTTGCATTTGAAAAATACAGCTGCAATTCAGATATGTTGTACATATTTACTTTTGCCTGTCTTTGGGACTGTTGAAATATTTCTTCTGCTCTGCCCATTCCCTCTTTCACCTGTGGTTTAATCCCCTTTCATAAGGTGTTGGGACACTGCTCATATACAGGAAGCTCAGCTCAGCTCAAAAACTGATAGCTCTCTCATTTTCCACCTGTTTATACACAAGAATACAACCGACTTTGCAGCAATTACAGTCTAAAGTGAAGCAGTGTAAATAAAAATGTGCCCACACCAACAGGCAGAAGCCAAGAAGATGACTAAAACAGTTCATCTCAACTTCTTTTGAATTGTTTAGCAGGAATATTGTGAACACTGTAGTCAACTATCACAAAAATCTCTGCATGTACACCTTACATAACATGAAAAAGAAGAATGGAAATTTGTGGACCCAATTTCTAAATTTCTTTAGTAAAGAGATTATCAGTAAAGAGCTTTTCATGAGAAAGCACAACCTATTCATAGTTAAATTTCTGTAAAAATAACATAAGATCACTACCTAATTTGAAACTGTTCAGAATTTACAGATTCTGGCATAATCAATTGTATGCATTTCCCTGAAAACCTTCCAACAGATTCAAACCTCAGCTTCAAATTGCAAAAAATAAACTACTGGGGAAAAAATAAATAAATAAAACTGAGCAGGAATAGCCCTTGCTATTTTTCTTACAACAATGTTTGCGTGTCTCATGGAATGAGGAAAGTAAAACAATGGCAAACCTGACTACATCTGCAGTGAATGGCCAGTGCAAATGTCAGACCCTCACCCTTGAGCACTACTAGTATTTACAATTTAGTGTCTAATTGGCATTCACCACCCCTTTATGTCATTTTGTTCCGCTACAACAGCGAGGAGGCCAGAAACAGAGTTACAGGTTAATTATATATTTCTGATTTAAAAAAATTACTGGCTTCTATTTAGCATGAGAGTGAATAAGTTACACTTTTCCTGAGTGTTCTTTTTAAATTATATAAGGAATTAAGTTTTAGGAACATATTGTTATATAGAATATAACAATATTTTGTTTCATAGAATTTACTTGAGATAGTCTGAGTTGAAAAAGCACAAATTCTCACATAAAGGGAATTATAATTTATATTTTTAGGATATTAGAACTTAAACATTTCTCATATACACCAATGTATGACACATTGCTTTCTCTGCGTTTGTATCAGATTTCTCACAACCAAAATCATCTAGGATTACCATTAAACGTGTACATGTTTTTAAAGGAGGCTAATCTTACTCCAGTTTGAAGTAGATAGGGTTAGACATTAAAGTCTGCATGAATAGTCCGTTTGCTATTAGGACTCCTGCAAGCTACCTGTCCTCTGAGGCTCTGATTTTGCAGCTGTCATCTTTCCCAGCATTTGGGCAATGAAGGAATCTTTTGTTCTACTGAAAAGTAGTGCATTGTTCCCTGCTCAGGTGCCCAGAATAAAACGTATAAGCAATACAACAAGCCTCTCTCCAGACTGACTTGAAGTTGGGGTTTTGTCTTTCCCTTGTGGAAAGTTTTTCACTGAATGAAACTTTCCTTGTTCAGGTGAAGAAAAATTTCTACTTCATATTTAAGGTCTTGAAATAAACAATATAGGTTTCAAAATATTTTTAAATGGCATTAAGTGTATAATCCATACCTAGTGCCTTTACAAACATAACAGTGAATTTAATGGTTTTATTTTGCTTTCTGCATTTCAACAAAAATATCCAGGTAATTTCTGGACATTTTCAAAACACTATTTATCTTCTTTTCTTTATTCTAGTATCTAATGAGAAATCCCAACATTGCCCATTTCCCTTGGTCCCCCTTAACTGCTGCAGGAAAGGCCTCCACAATTACTTTCACCTATCTCATATACTCTTTTTGATCTATGTCCTTACGAGATGGGGCTGCCTCATCACCTCTAATTCATATGGGCTGTGGAAGAAAGTCCCTGTGAAACACATTCTGTTATTAATTCCTCTACAAGGCAGGCAGAACCCTCTAGAAAGAGACAAAGATTTCTCTGCTCTGAAGAACAACTGTCTTCATTCTCAAGAGAAAGACAACATCAAGCTGCAGGTATAATAAATGGATAAATGAGAGCTCAAGGAGATGAGAATCTGTAACTCACAGACAGCGAGTCTGCATTGGCATATTTGCATATTGACTATAGTTATGAATGCCCTTTCAATGCAAAACTCTTCATTTTCCTCAGTTAACATGCTTTTATTTGCACCTCAGTTGTCTCAGACCACATAAAATGGATCCCTTTAGATGAGCTAGGATATGTGCACCTTGATAATGCCAACATAAACTTGGGTCAGACTGCTCCAACCACTAATTTGTATAGAAATGGGATCAGACTAGACCTAGCCTTAAATAAAACATCCAAAACATGCATATCCTGCATTGTGGGTGCTCAGAAACAACTGGTTTTCTTTCTAGAACTGTTTCTGCTTTGCTGCTTAATAGTCCAGACGTAATGAAATGTTGCACATCGTTTGATGAAACTGTAAATGTCATAGAACTGACTTAAGCAGAAACCCATTACCTGTCAAAAAAAGTTATCAGGAAGGGAGTTAGGGATAAGTCACCTTTATTTCTAGTTTATCTGGATGTCCCTTTCTACTGAAAGGCTCAGTTATTCTTGTCATTTTAATCCAAACTGGTCCTTGTGAAAAAAAACAGAGGCTTTTCAAATCAGGAACTCACTCTAAAGCAAAGATCTGTGCACACCCATCTCAAAGTCTTACCTGACCACAGGATTCGTTAGACATGCACTGCCATGGGGTTACTGTATCAACCTGGAACACAGCTCTCAAAAGTCTAGGGACTCCTCCCACACTGCAGAAAGAATCAGAAGGAGCACAAAGCACACAAATTAGTGATGCATACAGTATTAAGCTCTTTATCTAATTTACACCCTTCTGAGCTCCACCCATCAGGTGCATATGCTCTGAATTAAAGGGCACAGCATGCAAAAGCACTTGTGATGTAAGTTCTGGGTAAATTTGGTTCCTAAATAGAATGAAATAAATCACATTTAACACAATATATTCTGAATATAATATTATTCTCTGCATCAGGAGAATGTGGTGAGGTGTTCTTAAAGGTTATTGCATGCATTTCTTAGCTGCAGGCTGAACATAAGTTCCTGCTCAGCACTGCATTGCCTGTTTTGTAGCAGAGGATGGAACAGTGCATGGTGTGTAATGCTATCAGCTCAGAACAGCAGTGTACTCATCTTGACCTCAGTCACATGAGAAACAGAAGGTAGATACAGGTCATTAGGTAGTTAAGTCTAGCACTTACAGCTAGCAATATTTAGTGTTTGATTATGTTCATCCTGACAAGCTAGAGAGGCTACAAAATGTGGTTATTGTCAAAGCACTTTTGAAAGATGCTTTCTGAATGTATGATAATTAGCTTTATTTACCAGCAAATACAGATACAATTTATAAAACTTTCACAGTTCTGTGAAGCAATAAATGGCTTCTGCATCTGTTACATTAATTAAAGTCCTTAGATAGCTGTAGTTACTCAAACTCTGCTACAGAGTCCTCTGTGGTACATTTCAATAACAAACAGTCTCAGTGAAGAACCATCCTGTGTCATCCTACAGTGATCATGTCGTTAGAGGTACAATGGTTTTGCTGGCAGGGTATTTATTTCCCATCTTCTTCCCATTGTTTTCCAAAAAACTGCTTACCCATGCAAACTGCAACATATTTTTTCTTCCTTGGCTGCTGTTGTTTTTTCCCCACTTGAAAACCTGCTTATTGGTGGTTGCTCGTTGCTCTGTCTGGCCTACAGGTGCTCAGGTTTTTCTATAGCAATTAGTGGATTTATCTTTTAACTCATATAATACTAACATTAACAAATCCTTCTTATTAATTGCTGCATTAAATATTTCAGATTATTAATTTTGTAAAGTTCATTAAGATACTGGAAACACAAAGCTGGCCAGATCAGCCACAGCCATACATGGGAATGGTAGGTGGAAGAAAAATTCTCCTTCAGCTGTACAAAAAGATAATCATCTGCTAGTAAAATTTAGGACAAAACTTCCAATAAACACAGGCTATTAGTAATCCTGCCAGATATTGTCTCTTTTGTAATCCACCATCTGAATGGATGAAACAGCTCCTAATGAAGCCTTTTCTCTCGGTGTTTGGCTGTTACATATCTGCAGGGCAAAAAGCAGACTAGTTAGATTTCACCACTGGCACACACTATTTTCACTCCAGATCTAGAGAATGAAATTTAGAGAAATGAATTTGTCTTCTGCTGATTAGGAGCAGCAAGTCTGTGATGTGAGGTATGAGAGAAGGAATCTTTCTTCTTGCAGTTTTGGCTGTCAGAGAGGACAGATTCAGACTGGGTGAAACCAAATCTCATGGCCACCATAAGGGGCATTATTGCTCCTCATTTCTGTCTCCACTTGTGTGCTCCAACCCATTCCTTTGCCTTGGTGGCTGTGTGGCTTCAGGATATCTCAGCTCAATTGACTGATTTGATAGACATCAACTGATAAATTTCATAAACTGTTAAATCAAAAACTGGAACATACAACTGTAAAATCTGGCTTTCTGTCAGCAAGTTAACTCATTCATCCTACGAGGATGACTCCAATAAATTGATTCATATTGATACAGACATCAAAGATCAAAGATGTGTCCTTTTGAAACTGCTGTAGAGAGTGAGATGTGAATATGTAGCTAGCAATAAGAAAAAGACACCTGTTTGGAAGAATAGCAAATAATTAATTGTCATTTGAAGACAATTCAGGGTGATTTTGGTGAAAAGTTACCAGTACAATGAACTTACATTCTCAGTTTGCAAGGAAGTGCAAATAAACCCTTTATTATCTTTCTATTTGTGCTTAGATAATGAATTAAAAAAAAAATGCAAGGTAATATTGAAAAAATGTTTTTTAAATTTTTTGTACTTAAATTTGTGATGGCTACAAGTGTTACTTTTGTAATTTCCTAGAGTGCTAGTAGCATCTGTGAATAAGTATAGCACTGTTGATGTTTGAAGGAAAGCTCTGTTCATCTAACCTTTAATTATTCCAAGAAATTTAATAAGTGCTAAATATACACAGAAAAGTGGCTGCTATAAATTTTGGGAAATTACCACAGTTTATTATTGCAGAGACTGATGATGGGTATCTCTAATTTTTGTTGATACTTCGCATCTCATCTTTCAACATTTGAATTTTCCAAAAGAGATACAAAATTTTGCACTTGTAAAACACATTTCCAAACAAATTATCAGCTAAATTTTTTATCTCTTGATGTGTTGAAGTTATTTTTTCTGCACTGTATACTACTTATTAGTTATTTAATATTTTTGAGGAAGGGTTGGGGCATTGCTTTAAATTTAGTTTGTAATCAGACAAAATACTGTTTGCATGAACAGCACCAAAATAGTTTGCCACTTGTTCTGCAAAGACTTGAATTATCGAGAAGTGATTAACTTTGTCCAAATAGACACAAATATCAGCTTTCAATATAAAATCAATACAACATGAATGAGAAGTGCATAACTTAGATCAAATCTGTAGTTGAATTAGTTCTTTTGTGAGCATCTGCCCATATTTTCCACTAAAATATTGATGAAACACTGTCTTCCAAGGACAATTGGTACTCTTCAAGAGCACTCTTTTGCAAAAGGACCAGAACTGGGGTAGGTACTACAGTAATTTTCTCATTTTAGCAACATATTTTTTAAGCTTATTGATTTCCCACATAATTTTTTTTTCCCCACTAACTGCTGCGAGTCATCCCAATTCTGGCATTTATGAGCAATTAAAGGACAGTGATGTCTCTGCAAACATTCAGCTTTTTACCTTTTCCTCTGACTAGTCAAATGCACTGAAAAAGTTACTCCTATGATAATCTATGATAATCTTCATGACACAGATTTGTACTTCTTTTAAAAAAGCAAATAGCAAGAAATGAAAACAGATTACATGGATTTTCTTTACAACAGACAATATGCCATGAGTCAGGAAGCAAGTCAGCCATAAAATTTCCTCCATTACACAACCACCTAAACATATTTCCATTACGGCCTGTGATTATCGTTTCACCCTTCACAGTGAAACTCAATTTGATGTGATAGAGATTTTAAGTACTCTAAAAGTTTGTTTATACTCTCAGCAACTTCAACACAGGATGTAGACAGACAAAATTTTAATAGCATTACTGTTGCCTCAATTCAACATAATTTTCAACTCACAGCTTCTGTGCTTTGCAGGCACATCTGCTGGTAACAGTCTGATGTCATGATTCATCCTTATAGCCTAACATGGCATTGAACAACATTTGATAGGATGTTAATCAAATATTTAAAGGTCAAGACTAAGTACTTCAGAATATTAATTTCCATTAGAAAGTATGTATATTTTTTAAATCAAAATATAGCTTTCTTCCAGTTATTGCATCTTTCTACTGAGAAAAAAAAAATTTAAATACTTATGTTTATTTATTAAAAAACGTAAATCCTAATTTCTAGAATATCTGCCCTCATAGAAATACAATCTTATTAATAACTTGCCTGTAAACACAGTGACAATTTTAGTCTGCAATATTTGTGATTTTTGGCTACAAAATTAAAACCAGGGAAAACAGGGATATTTGAATGCAGAAATGCCACTTCCATTAGACTTTTGTTACATCCTGAGAAGCTTTTAGTTATAATAAAGTAAGGAAATAGTATTACTTCATTTTACAGAAAAAAATGTTATATTTCAGCCCAAGAAAGAAATAAAAAGGAGAGAAAGATTGACTTCTGGTTAATTGTATCCTGGCCATATTTTCTAGCTTTATTTCTAGATATGTAATTTGAAAATATTCCTGATTAGGCCCATAGGCAAAAGCATATTTCTTTCATCTCTTGCACGGCCACATGAACATCACTCTGCATTTTGCAATTTTCAGGTGACACACTTTGTTTTTCTAGGCTAAAAGGCTCAAAAATATACAAAAGTGTGTGCATCAATCTCTGTACCATGACCTATAGGAGAAAGTCTTTGCAAGAAAAGCTATATTCACATGCTCAATACAGAGAGGAAAAAACATATGCTGACCACTTTGTTTCTTTCATTTATTTTACTATCAAACTGGGCTTTTAATTCTTATGCAATCTTCTGGACTAAACATTCACCTAATTTGCTTCTTCAACTTTTATGATCAATCACTGTTCTATGAGAAGTGGTTTGCAAGAAAGGAAATACTACTGAAATGCTAATCATTTGGCTAAGCTCTAATGTTTTACAACCCCTTCCTTTGAAGAGAAATGTATGCAAATCTACTGAAGACTTACAGCTGTCAGTGAAAGAGTTTTGAGGTTAATAAGTTGTTTTTGTAACCTTATCAACTTGCAATTCTCCTCCATTTCAAATGTTGGCAGGTAAATTTTGTGCACCTCAACAGTTTTGCAATGCCAGGGCTTTAGCTTAAGCTCTGTAATTTCTAAGTGGTTAACCATCCTCCCTTGATCTTTGTGAGGCCCTGTCAGCTGGAAGTTTTCTTAAATCCTCAAGTATATTTGGGCTCTGTTTGGCTTCACAGCAACTTCACCAGTAAATGTATACATGCATCCCTTTTTTCCACAGAAATACTCGCAGAGTTAAAGGTAAAAGTAGAAAAACATATAGCCTACCTCTCCTATGTACTGTAACACTTGCCATAAAAAAAATGTTAATCTTTCTTGCAAAAATACAAAAACTGCCTTCACTCACAAACACTCAAGAAAATAGCATCACTTTTATTATTGTAGTAAGCACACAAAGAAAGAAGTCTAGCTCTATTAATTTTTCTAAGCTCCAGAAAGTCTACCAGAGAAAGCAACTATGCTGATTTGGAGACTTTTCCAGTTAGGAGCTCTTACCATTTTTGTGCAATAATTTTGGAAATGCAAGACAGTGTTAAAGAGTTTATGTGTTAATTCTAAGATTACAGTTTACAATCCACTGTATTTCTACCGTATTATTGCCATTGAAAACTAATTTTTCCCTTAAGCTGTAGGAGGATTTCTCATTCTCTCTGTTTTCTGGAAGTGCTTTATACATTCTCTGCTATCACACAGGTAAATACTTTTAGCCAGGTTTCAGCAGTAGATTTCTGCTGATCAGCTTTCATTTTGCAGTGTCAATGTGCTCTCACGTTTTCTTGCTCTTCCATTATCCTTCTCCAAGTTTTCACAATTCATTGGACAACCAGAAAGAGCAACAGATTCACACAGGACAGAAAAGAGATGGCAGTGTAATCTCCAATTCATGTGATGATGCTACTCCACATTTCTGCCTTTAAAAGATATGGCCACAGTAAGCAAACCAGAAGAATTATCTAATCCTCTTTCTCTCTAAAACTGACCACTAACAGCTGCTTACCAAGAATATAAAGGTGTGGATACCTATAGAATAACTTGTGCAGAGAAAATCTCCACTGTGTTCATGAAAATATATTAGAATTCACCTGGAGAAGTTTCTGGATTACAAATTGCAGAATACTTCGAATTTACTGTAACAGGCAAACCTTTTTCAAGCACCTCAGAGATTTGTCTTCATTCAAAACAATGATCCTGTTGTTAAACTCAAATATAGAATAAAACAACTAACACATAATTTGTGATCTGGGAAGATACAATAGTATCTAATTAGGCCAAAATCACCTGTTACTTCAAATTCTACCTTTTGTTCTCAATTTCCACTCCACAAATACAAAAACAGACATAGATTTGAAATAATTCTCCAGAGATAAATGAATAATCCAAATATTTTTCCTCTCTTTCAAATGAACATGCTTATGAGAAGTATTCAGTTGTTCTTTACCAGGTCATTAATATACAAGATAACAATTATGTAGAAAATTGAGCCCTTCTACAGTTGAATTTTTCCATGAGGCTTGGCTGAGGAGTGCACTGGTTCTGGCCAGGATGCAGTCAATTTTCTTCATAGTAGTCTATATAGTGCTGTGTTTGTATTGATTATTGCCTACTGCACAGGGTATGCCCTAATCTTTCTGATCTCTATCAGTTATAGTTTGCTAGCTGAGGTTTATAAAACAGAATTTACTCTGGAGACATCATCATGGGAGTAGTTACAAATATACCTCATCAGTGAGGTATATTTGTAGTGAATAAATCAGTGTATCAGTGAGTGTTCATCACTGAGCAGAGTCCAAATAACTTATTACAACTTCTGATTTAGGTTCTGGATAAAAGGCAGTGGAAGGTAATGCTGTTGACCTTGTGAGCTGAGCTTTAATGCATTGGCAAAGAATATTAGAGTATGGCCAAGAGTGTTAAAAATTCCAACATTTATGCTGTAAGAAAAAGAAAATCAGCCTTTTCTTTTAGCAGCTAATGGTATTTTTATGGATTTTACACTACAACTTTGTGTTCCTATCCCAGAGAAACATAAACATACCAGAAGCTCCCAAGTTAATTGTCTACAATCATAGATGAAATCTAAATCTCTTTCAAACAAATTTATTCTGCATTTTCCCGGTTCCTGAACATTATGGTCATTTTTACTAATGTTCTCTGCCTAGTTCTGTTCAAAACATGTGGACTACTATGTGTATTATTTAATTTCCCTTTCATTTGCTTTGGCTTACTAATTTGTACATATAATTTTTTAGAACCTTGCCATTCTATTTCTCTTACTAAAATCTGCAGGAGCTTTTGCAGAAAAAAGAAAGTGAAGGTTAATTGGTATGATTCCATTTCCTGGGCAGCTCTTTCATTTCACCAGGAAATGACTAGGGCTTACACAACAAAAGCCAGGTAAGAACTGTTATTCCGTTTCAAAAGGAATGTCATTTGTACACCATGAACCATGAAGTCAAAAGGTTTACATTCATTTTCTTTGTTAGTAAAATGTTTTGTGCCAGTCTATTATTCAACTGGTATTCACATACCATTTTCACACCCTTAAAGGACCATCATCTCTCCAATCACTACAGATTAGAAGCTGTTTTGAGAACGAAGGAAAGGAGCTCTCTGCTCTTGCCCAGCTGCACAGGAAGCCAGCCAAGGAGCTGGAGGCCAACCCCAGTGCCAGGAACCCAGAAGGAAGGCGAGCCAGCTTCATCCCTGCCTCCAGCTGTCCTTCTCATGGCTCCAGAGGAGCTGGAGCCAGCTCCAGGGCACAGAGCCAGCAGCTGCTGCCTGCAGGACAGGGAGCTGGGGCCCATCATGGTACCTGGCTGGCTGGGCAGTGCCTGGCCAGACACCCAGACAGCAGAGGGCAGCTGGAGCTACCCCAGCCATGGGCACTGGTCATCCCAGGTGCCCAGCCAGGCCATGCTGGGATGCTGGTCCACAGGTGGGGTCCACACATCAGGACCCATGGCTGGGCAGGGCTGTGGGGTGCTGGAGACAGAGCGCTGGCAAAGCACAGGGGTTGATGTGTTTGTTCACTGAATCTAAGTGCCAGAGGAAATTTCCTGTAAATCACAGGATGAAATCCCCAGAAGTGAAGCAGGATAGCCCAGGCCATGGATATACACACATTGCTTCTAGGTCCTCTGTGTGGGGATTTCCTGTACAGCCAAACCATGGGGGAGCCAGTATTGCACTTGTGTGTCATTCAACTGCCTAATGAAGTCAATTTTTATGGTGTAATAGAACTTTTCATTTAAGATGGATTTATTACTCTGTTAATCATTATTATTTTTTTCTAATTTTGAACTGTGATATGATATCACATGTTTCCATACCTGTTACTTAGTCTGGGAATACTTACTTTGAAGAGATGTCAGATACATTGTTTTATTCGATAACTGTTCAAGGTCAGCAAGTAGCATTAAATCAGGGACATATAATTCAGTTTTAAAAATGAAAAATTTCTAAACTTAGAAAATACTGTGTTTAAAAGAACAATAAAGTAGACTTTTACATTTTTTCTCTTCAATCAAGCATCACTTGTACTGTGTCTTTTTCATAACATAAGTTTCACTCAGTTTCCTTTCATCAGAGGCTGAGCAGAATCTTCAAAAATTTTTTTCTTTTGGAGAAGACTTTTGTGGCTGCAGTCAATAATTTTTATTAAATATATATATGTGTGTATATATATATAGTTTAATCAATACTTACTTTAATCAATATTTAATCAATACAGTGTTATCATTCAAGAGAAGTTCTAGAATTTACTGAGATATTTTCCAAGTGTCTTCATTAAAAAGCTTTGCAATTTTCTGTATGTCCTCCAGGTATAGCATTACCACAGTTCATGAACAGTATCTAGCTTTTACCTCTGAAAACTCTATGCAAAAAAAACAACATATACTTTTTAACTTGCATCCAAAGAGTCTCAATGGCTTCAAAGACATTCCCCATCAAAGAACAGCAAATTCCCTAACAAGACATAGGTGGTTCTGCAGCTTAACCATAAAATTGCAGAGAACCAAAGGGGTGTTTCCAGGGAGCTTGACAGTATTATTGATTCTTGGTGGTTGTTATTTCGTATTTTCTTGGTAGCAGTTTCTGTGATCTATAATAAACAAGCAATTATCTCAAGAGAACTGAGTCTGAGAGTTGCTATATAAAATAGAATTCTGATAACTCACCTAAAAAGGAAAGCCAAAACACATGATAACTGGAGCAAAGGCCTGTCTGGCTTGGGGATGTATTGAGCACTGAGGTAAGCTAAACTTCCAAAGAGATCCACATTCTTCTTCCAGGCTGAATAATACTTACATGCCGGGGCATGCTTTCCTTTATCCTGGAGCTGTGTTTCTCCAAATATCCAGGTCAGGCACAGTTTAGAGTATTCTGCAGCTCCTGTTACAGAGCATAATTGTGGTTTCATTCACGAAATTCAGAAGGTAGTGTGGTGTATGTCATCTGAAGTTAAGGTGTGAATAGTTTTCACATAAAAAATAGTGCACTGAGTTTTTAAAATTTTCAACAGATTTTTTCTAGAAGAAGATACTTCACAACTGTAGCTGTCAGATATAATAAATCCTTTCATTGCCTGTTTCTTGGAATTGAGCCTGAAAACAAAACAAAACCCCACGATTTTCTCTAGTTTTCAATTCCCTTTATAGTACAATATTCAGATTGTTTTACTGAAGGAGAGTGTGTCAAAAGTATTAATTGAATTATTATATTTTAATTTTTTATAGAAAAAAAGTTAAGTGTTGTGTTATTTTAGGAGCATTCGCATTAGATTGTACAACATATATATAGGTTTTGGTCAACCAATCTTACTTTGATTTTAGTAGCCATTTATTTTCATAATACAAATATTTGTGCTTTCAATGAATTCATTTCATGCTTGAAAAGCAGCACTGATTTGAATATACTATGATAATGAAAATATCAAGTAGAATATGATAGAAATAAATAATAACAGTGACTGGGTCAAGAAAGTAATTAAATGATGGCTCTGAATGGTAATAGTTTTTAAACAGATTTGTCATATTCTAAGTAGAATACCAAAACCAGTTTTACTTAACCTGATATAACTTCTCTTTAGAGACAGGGCTTAATGTTTTTCATTAATGGTTTCAGGCTGAATAAGCTGTCTTTTCCTTAATGACCTTAGGAAAGCCAATCAAGAACCAGCAGTTCCACATTATAACATCTCTGGTTTACTTAAAGCCTAAACATTGTGCAGATAGCTGCAGTAATGGCCATCTCAGCTGACCTACCAGTAACCCCTGTTTTGACCTGTAGGAATCACCCTCTTTCTAGAGGGCAAGAAGTTATTTCAATTACGGGGCTTACTGAGTTCTGTTTCAGTGGAAAAGTTTTAGGTAGGAAGCATTTCTGAGGCTTTCCTGGCTTTTTTACATGCTTATTTTCTCCGAAGTTTTCATTATGGCACTACAAACAAGGCTGATTATCCTTTTTTCAGAAAAAAAACCTGCAAAAATAATGTAACAATTCGAGACCTCGAACTTGAAAAAATTATTTTTTCAATCGTCAGATGGGTAAACTACTGCAATGTTTGCCATACTTGCCCACAGAGCCCTACTAGTTAACCAGGTCAGGTCACCTGTATCCTGCCATTTGCACTGCTGTTTGCAATATTGATTGTCACTATATATTAAAGAACATGTAAATGTCTTCTTACAAAAGGCAGAAAATTCCTTACTGTGTCAAGAAAATTCCTATTTGCTGCAGTGTCTTTTTAATCAAAACAGATTGACAGTCAACCAAGATCAACAATGTTATTAAGGTAAATATAACCCATAAATACACCTTTACAGGTAAAGGTACCAAAGGTACCAAGAAGTTATTCCATCATTTACCCCTACGGCTTCCAAAGGCAGTTGTATTCCTAAGTACATTCATGTATCTGACACGATTACTTTTTCAGAATGATGACAAAGTTTTCCCCAAAACTGATATGTTTGCACAATTCCTAATTAATACTCAGTAGATCATTGTGGGTCAAGAATGGAGTGGGAACATCTTTCAAAGACAAATTTGGAGCACAATGCATCTGACCTGTAAGAATTTGACTTGTCTAGCTCAAAGGGACAATATATTTATTAAATATGTAGTTTGATAGAGAGTAGTATTTTTTCCTAGTACACAGTAAAACATCTTGTAATAAAATCTTTTTTTGAAAATGTGTTTAACAAGTAAGAAATCATATTCACATACATATAGTATACTAATCCCTATTTTGGGGAGATATATGCCTGCCCTTGAAATTATTAAATATTAAGTAGGTGCCCTTTAAAAAGATACATTTTTAAGAAAGAAATTAAAGCTCATCTGTAGTTACTAGCATTGTGATTTAACCTTGGCAAAATATTATTCTTCTTTCATTTTCTTTTCATGGCATTATACTTTGTGCAACAGGAAAAAAGAAGCAGCTGAACATGAGGTATGCCAGAACTTTTTGTTGTGCAGTAGCTTTGTGTTTAACTGGTAGTTTTACTTCTCAGTTTTTTAAGCTACAACTTCACCTGAAATTTATTTCATTTTTACTGACTAAACCCATCAGAATCTGGACCTATTAGCTGCTTTAAATTAAGTCTGCCACTGTATATGTAGCTTATATACAATTTCCATTTCTTTACTAATGAATGTGTTTAAAGAATGAGACATTAAACAGGGTACATAGAGAATCAAACAAAACTTATTTATTTCAGATTATAATTTCTTTCTTCAAGATTACCTCTGTTGACAGATTTGCTGTGTGGAGGGATGGGAAGAAGGTGCCAAATACAAAATGGAATTTATTGCACAGGTATAAGAAGGCACATCGGGAAAACTATTCATGCTTATCCAACTCAGAGTGGAGTGCAATTTTTCCTGTTGTTTTCTCTTTGTCCCTAAACATTAAGTAACTGCATGCAATAAAGTATTTTATAGTCTTTTATAACATTTCTTCTACGCTGTGTGGCATATCCTCTATATCAAGGTTAAGGCATTTTTACATTTAATCACCAGCATATAATGTTTATACAGCCTGTTACCAGCTCTGAGTGTCTACCTAGAGTAACACTAGAGATTATCTCTGATCTCATGAAATTATACTGGTATTATAACTGATCAAACCAAAACCTCAGACACTTGGCTGTGTGTACTACTTGTTGCCTGCTCTCTTTAGTACACACAGAGGAGGTGACGGGAGGCAGAAATACGGGTGCTGCACAGGAGGGAGGGTGAGGCAGGGGCTCTAAATTTGCCAGATTCTTGCACCAGTTCTGTGCCTGTGCCACAACAGCTGCATTTAAAAGTACCCTTGGACTCTGATGGGTTTCAGTACCATGTTCAAGCTGCTTATGCTTCTTCGCTTCAAGGTCCTGTATACTCATCCTTCAATATAATAAACTTACTCTTAAGCACAGTGGCATTTCATACTCGTGTTCCAAACACTTTTAAAATCTGGCAAAGACTGTTCATTCCATTAAACTCCTGCTTCTACTAAGGATTCCTGCGAGCCTGACTGTTATCTAATGCGTAATTTTGGCAAAAATACTTTTATTTTGAAGGTAATGTCTTTCGCACCAAAAACATGTTGAGTGACAAAAAGAAGGAAAAATAGCCAGCCTCTTCCTTACCACAATAAAAGAACCTTCCTTACCAAATAAAGAACTAGCACAATGCCAGATGAATGACTTGCTTTTCTGTAGCAAACTGAGCACATATTCTTGCTTTTATTAATAGAACCTGACATGATAACACTTTTTTCTCTTGATTTCTCCATGATCATTAATTATCCTAATACAGAAGGTGTTTTATACATGAATACAGCAAGGATAACTTTTAGTTATAAATCAAGTCTGAGATTCACTTTTTCTCCTTTTCTAGCATCAAAGGTGGTTAGGGTGCTTTTTTATTGCTTCAAATGGTATAGACCATCACTAAAGTGACTGTGAGTCATTTCTTTCTTGCCCTTACCTTGACTCATTATTTTTGTGATGAAATTCCCCATATTTCCCAATATGTGGCATCAATTTTTTTTTTTTAGTGCCCCAAGCAATATGTGTAATAAACCATTTTGGAAAGCAATTAATAGAAAACACATTTTAGGACAATCAAACCTTGAAACCTGCCTTTTCCTCCTCAAATTCCCACAGAACCTAGAAATGGGAGACCACAAGAAGTTTCAAATAGTCTTTAGGGGGTATCATTATGTATTTATTTGTTCTCAAATCACCAATGACAGAATGGTTTCTTTCTGCCTCCAGGGAGTTTTCTTGGAAATTTTCTTCCTTTGATATCTGTATTTCTGGTCCTGTTTTCAGCTGGGACATGAGTGTAGACCTAAGCTTAGGTTCTGTTTTGTAGGAGGTGGTTGTCTGCCACTGCCACATTGCTCTATGAAGCCAACAAAGAATTGGCCCCAGGTTACTAAGGCACTAGATCCCACTGCAAATCACATCAGTATTCACAAAATTCATAGGTAGCATTTGATTACTTAGTTAAAGAAGAGAATTTTCATCATGCCAACTTGATATATCACAAAACATGAAATTATTCAGGTGTTTTCTTATGCAATCTACAGAAAAATAAAAAATTAAAAAGTAGCTCGCCTAGTAAAAAAAAATATTGCTTTGATTAAAAAAAATATTTGACTTAATTTTTTCTAATATAAAAGTTTTGTGTTTAATCTCTCATCTAACAATTCAACAGCCATAGCAGACTAATTTGCCTTACTTGAATAACAATTCTTTTGCTAATAGAACATGTCCTACCATTTGTGATTTGAATAGAAAATCAAAGCCAGTACACATGGTACTTCATCCAGTAAACATGACATTCCAGAATGTGAATGGGAACAATATGGGCAAATTCCTGCTTTGAAGTCAGCAGTAATCTCCAATAGACCTAAGCAGGCCACATTTCACTTGATGAGTTCTACAATCTGTCTCTAAATATGGCTGTAAAATCTGAAAGTAAATAATTGACAAGCCAGGTTAAGATGGAATGACTTGACAAGTGTGAAAAGCATTAGAAATTCATATATGTCTTGGTGTTTCCAGTGAATTTGTGTTTCATGACTGATAGACTTTTAAAATTAATTAAAATAAATGTGAGCTCAACCATTATGAGAAAGCAGACAAGCCATATGGAGAGAGCATATCCCACTTCATGGTCCGAAAAAAGTATTTTTTTAAACAGTAGAGAACCCAATCCTCAGTCAAAATTTCTGGATTTTTTTGGTGTCTAAGAAGTTAATTCTCAAGAATACAAGATGTTCTTATGATATTTTATGATACCCTCTTATTTTTTATTCTCTTCCTAATCTTCTCCCTCCCTTCTCAACTCTGCCCCTCATTCCCCTTCCAATATGACTTTTTTAATGGCTAGGAACATTATAGATTACATTTTCTTTTTCTATAGGAGGTGAATTATTATAGCCACTGCATCTTCTTCCTGGTAATCTGCTCTCTTGAAAATTCATAGATATTTTACATCTCTAACCCAGATTCAAAACTGTTTGAAATATGTAAGGGTCTTGCAGTGCACTCAATGGTATTTACTCATAAATGCATACCTATATTAATTTTGCAATCATTTATGTAGCAATGAAGGATATCAAATATATTGGAGGATTTTTTTTCAATGTTATCATTTTCTGTGAATGTGTAATATCATTGAAGTGCCACAAGGAAATAGCAAGGATTTCCAGCATGTATTGCAAAATGACTGCCAAGAATAATTTGAAGTGATCAACCATGAAAGCCACTAGTTAGAAACAACATAAAGTTAAATACATTAGCATTACTTTGAGAATTTACATTATAAAAATATGGATGCTTACTCTGTGTGGGCTGAAAAACTAACAATGAAAACTTACTGTATGTATCCCACTGATTCATGAGATATCCAAGTAACTGTCTGTTTCCCACTTCTCATAGATTTTTCCTCTATATCTTCCTTCAGATGTTTGAGTGCTTATAATCTACCAGCAGAGATTTTCCAGAAAATTAAAAGCTTTGAGGGTTACTACTAAAACTTAAAACTGAAGGCAGAGGCCTGTAACACAGAAATAAACAGAAAAACATCAGTCTCATTTGGGTTAAAACTTTACCTACTTTAGAGGGTTTGCATATTTAAGGATATAGAGCAACCATTGGACTGAAATACATTAAAAAGTTTAAAAGGTGTAACAACCACAAACTTTTATTATTCTGGTAAGCACAGATAAAAAAATATTTCAAAGCTCTCTGAATTCTGTCATCTTGGCTATCTTGGAAGTTTATTTAAAAGTTTAGGACTAAGTGAAATACAAATTCTATAGATCTGGGGTCTATTTAGCTGCTTGCTGGAGTCTTATTTTAGTGCAAATATGCTCCAGGTGCTTCTGTTCTGCTCTCTGTTCCCAGAAGGTGACTGAAGTGAGTAGCAGCATTTAAACTCCTTAACCTTTAGACAGTCCTAAAAGCATTCCACATCCTCCTGAAGATCACATAAGCCAATGTGGTGTTACATGCACTGGACCTACAGCCACATCTGATTCCCAACGTGCAAACCCTTACTTGGAGGCTTTGATAGACTGTTAGAAATTACAAGGAAAACAATATAAATGCTGCACATAGATTAGCAGATCATTATTAGCCCTTTCCACACTAAAAGCTGAAACCTCCTTGATCCTAGACTATAAAAAGCCTTCTGAAGCATTTTGAGTTTCTCTTTGATTCTTGGTCTAAGCTTTAATTTTCTCACAGTGCTGCAGCTCTGGGTTTCATTAGGGATATCATCTCAAATTCCTTTGTGCCTCTACTTGTTTGGAAGTGCTACTTGCATCCTCATCTTGGCATGGTTCCCTACCTATATAAAAAGTTAACTGATGATACCAAAATTGTTTAGACCATGCCTGCTAATGAGCATTGTTTATTTTTTGCATCCAATTTGGTCTTATCATTAACCTGTAATATAAAAAAAAGCTTATCAGCTGTCTCAAAACAATGGGTTTTTTATCATGTTCTTCTCAAATTCTTCATAAATATTTATATTTTGCTGCATTTTCACATAATTTATTTATTTATGGAAGTTTATTTTCAACTTTTCAACATTTTCAACACAAATATTATTTTTTATTCATGTTGAATGTAAATCCCTTCTGCGCATTTAAACCAGAAAGACTTATGCCTTGCAAATGTGCACCAATCACTCCAAAATACAGTGCATTAGCACCTGTAAATCAATGTGAATAAATACACCAGCAGAAAGTCTTGCACACTATTATTTAGCAATTTCTTATAAACCCATGATAAGCATATATTAACATTACTGTATATTGAGGGGTCAAAAGTGGCCAAAACCTAGATATTTTTACAGGTTCTAAAAAGTCTCAGAAGGGGAAGGAAAGAAAAACACAAGAACATCGGAGTCAATAGCAAGAGCAAGGAGATGGAGATGCTTTTCTGATGCTAAATTGGATCTTGAACATGAAAGCCTGAGAGAAGACGAAAAATTTATAATGATCAGAAAAATGGGATTAGAAAAAAAAAGTTCATGGTAATAATAAAAATAATGAAATTACTGTTTGTTTGACATAACAGCATTATGGATCCAAGACACTATGTCAGTGAAATACAGCCCTAGAAACAAATTGTTACTTTATTATAAAAGAGTTTCTTCAATACTTTGAGGTTCCATAACTCGTTAAAACTGGCTGCTATGGACTGAGCATGCACAATGGGAAAAAAATTATTTTTATAGGCTACTAGTCTCATAAAACTGTCATTGTTCACTCTGAGCTTTGGATTTGAAGCTACTTTATATCCCTTGTCAGGCTTCCATTTGTCTTTCTTAGGATGAACTGTTTGAGGAAGCTTTCAGTTGCAACAGCACAGCCTTTCTGAGAATGGTATTTTGGCTCTTAAAAAAAACCTTCTTCTGAAAATCTCCATGCTTTTATCATCAAGAGTAGAAATCTAAAAGTTGTCCAGGCAGTGTCCATGATGTGACATGCACTATTTTCTGTCTTCGAAAAATTCCCTTTATTGCGGTTGAATTATAAGCCTTTCAAAGACTGCTATTTACACCTGTTCAGTCAACCTTTCCATGATTCCTCCTGCCCTGAGCACACAGTTGCCAAGAGATGTAAGTCTGTAATAGGACTTCTTTATGGTTGCTCCAGCCAATGGCTACATTCTGTAACACAGGACCCTGGAGGTGAAAGCAAAATGTCCATTTCTCCTATCCCCAAGTACCTTCCAGCTGCTCCCACACAATGCAAGATAAGAGAACACCACCTATCTTGAATGCAGAAGAGTGGCAAGTGTGGAGATGCAGCTTGTGTGTGAAGTCAGCAGAAAAGTGAAGGAAGGAGCTGCAGAGCTACGAAAATATGGGAGCCATAGAAGAGGCTTGAGAAAACACAAATATCTGGCATTCAGAAAGATGCCAAAAAGCCAGCTTGTTGGGAAAGACACTTACAGAGTAGGAACATGAGGAAAACCTAATTTCTTTCATCAAAAAGTATGAATTAAAAGAGGAGAGATTTCAGGAAAATGAAGAGCACTAATTAAGTTGAATCCATTTGGGTTTTACATGATGCAGTTAGATACCAAATGAAAAATCCCAATGAGACATCTAATATTTGTGATAGATTTCAAATAAAGTTAGTCAATACTGCAATTATGTACATATTGCTTTCAAAAACTCAGCTGCTCTTAAAAGTATCATTCTTCATGTCTCATTTTTGGCACAAAAAAATGACATGGTAGATTTGGCTTTAATCTCTTTGTGCTTCAGTTCCATAGCTGCAAAAAATGGGACACTGATAATACATTTTCAAAGGGAAAAAGAAGATAGGTTTAGGAGCAGCCATGAAGTAATTAGCTGATGTGATAAGAGAACCAAAGAAATTCCCAGGAAAAGAAATTAATAATTCTGCAGTCAGTCAAGATTTTGGATGATGTAGCATAAATAAGGCCTGAGGCTAAACCACATAGTGAAAAAGATAAAAAGAACTATTGGATAACTATTACTCACTCTATAAAGCCAGAGGTCTCCTGGGAGAAAAGCTGTGTATGACTGCATAATTAAAAATTATAACATAACACATATGCACAAGGGGATTAAATAATAAGGTTGAGAGGGAAATGTTCATTCCTGTCTGTCCTTCTTTCCCGACTTTCAAAATTTTAGATATACTATTTCAAATGCCATGTTAAAATAAAGAAGCATTTGCTAATTTTTTATAAGGATAGCAAAGGGAATTTTTTAAAGTATTGAAATTAATACTAACATTTTAAGCAAGAACTGTTTAGTTATGCATTTTAAAAGACAAAATAACATTATTCCACAAAAACCAAAACCGGTTTAGAACAGTCGTGTATAGCTGAATTTACCTGCTACTGCTTCAATATCATATTGAAATCACATGCTGCATGATGTTTGATGAAGGAATTGCAAAACACATCAGACCATAAGTCACTGAGAAACCTGCTGCTCACCAGCATTCTTAGATGGCTGAAATTCTATTAAATCCTCTTTACCCTCCATGTTTTCTTACTGTTTTCTCTTTGATCTTTTCAGTCCAGTGGAATCCAGATAAGCTTTCTGAGCATTTTCTTGGCTTTCAAATACTTTACCACTATCATCTTTATAATTCTTTACAATGAATATCAGAATACACACAGGAATATCTGCAGAAAACTTTTCCAATCCATAGGCGCCCCTTGATAATGGCCATTGAAGTAGCTCTTGGACCAAGAAAAATGCAACATGAACCACATACTGAAAATCCAAGCACAGTTATTTGAATGATGCCAAGACAACACCTTGCCCTGCAAAAACTTGTTTCACTACATTTTTCAAAATTAATCAAAATATTATTCCCTCTGAATATAAAGTTGAGTCATTCATGTTGAAATAAGAAAAATCAGAATATTTATTCTCTAATGAGAAACAGATTTTTTGTGCCAATAACATGAGTGATGCACAACTACTTATGAAGCCTTCATCTCAAAAAATCACCAAATTATAGAATGGCCTGGGTTGGAAGGACCTTGAAGATCATCTATTTCCAACCCACAGCTGTGGGCAGGGACACTTTCCACTGGATGAGGGTGTTCAGAGCTCCATCCAACCTTGCCTTGAACACTTCCAGTGTTCACAACTTCTCTGGGCAACCCAGTCCAGTGCCTCACCCTGCTTACAGGGAAGAATTTTTCCCTAAGCTAGTTATCCTCCTTTTTTGCCGAGGCATCTATTGATTCAGACAACCCAACAGCTGTTTTAATGCTGGAGTGCAGTGCAAATGTGAGGCCAGGTTTAGGACACTATCGACTGAATCAGAAATGTTGCTGCCCTGTGACACAGAAGGTTGAAGCATTTAAGTTCCTTCTTTCAGGCTGATTCCTTAGAAAGTATGAATGGGTGTATTTCTCCTGGAGACGTTATTCTGGACCAGGTATCGTGTGCCTGTGTGCTTCTAACTATAAGTCAAGTTGGATATTTGTTATGTCATAGCAATGTCAAATACATAAAGCCTATGCTGTGGCAAATTTGACAAAATGGAATTATATTTCTACACCTGAACTGAGTAATGCTTGCCTTAAGCAGATGAACTAATAGGTTACAGATTTGATATCAATGAACACAAAACCAGTACTTTCTCAGGAAAGCAGAAAATTCATTCTCATCCCTGGCTTTGGGAAAACCAGGTAAATTCTTCCCTTAGCAAGCTTCATCAAAATAATTTATTTGAGGGTATTTTAAAACAAATCCTATTGCTTTTTCTCTTCATTAAATCTTTAGTTACTGCGTAGCTTTCTTCTACCTCTTAATTTCTTTCCTTCTTATAATTAATTAACTCTTCTTGTATGATTAGTAGCCATAAATAATATCTCACTTATAGTGGGTTGATGCTGGCTGGATGCCAGGCACCCATCAAAGCAAATCACTCACTTCCTCAGCTGGACAAGGGAGAGGAAATATAATGAATGTTTCATGAGTTAAGTGACAGGAAAAATCACTCACCAAGCACCACCATAGGCAGAAAAGGGCTAGAATTAGAGATATTAATTGAATGTATTACTTACAAAATCAGAGTAGGATAATGAGAATTAAAATAAAACCTTCAAAACACCTTACCCCCACCCCTTCCTCCTTGCCAGTTCCACCTCCTCCCCTGGCAGTGCAGTGAGAATGGGAGTCATGGTCAGTTCCTCACATATTGCTTCTCCTGCTGCTGAGGAAGAGGAGTCCTTCCTCTTCTCCAGCATGGGATCCCTCCATGAACTTGTCCAACATGAGTCCATTCCACAGGAAAAAGTTCTCCCAAAACTGCTGCAGCGTGGGTCATTTTTCCATGGGGTGCAGTACTTCACAGACAGGCTGATCCAGTGTGGGGTCCCCTCTCTCCCCCGGTCTCTCACGT
>VYXF01004768.1:205783-229085 GCA_013397295.1 Polioptila caerulea
TCCTTCTCCTTCTCCCTCTAATATGTTATCACAGAGATATTACCACCATCTCTAATTGGCCCAACCTTGACCAGCACCCAGGGATTGGCTCTGCTGGACATGGAGGAAGCTGCCACCAGCATCTCTCAGAAGCCACCCCTGTAGCACCCCCACAACAAAAACTTGGCCATGCAAACCCAGTGACTTTCACAGCACCATGGCAGCTGGCAAAAAAAGAATACCGACCATCTTTTGCAAAGTAAGAAAACAGGTTTCCCATCAAATACACACATAAAGGTGAATATGTTTTTATAGTATGTTCCCACTGTTAGATCTGTTAAACAGAAACTGCTTTTGTCTCAATTTCATTATCTGTCCTCTAGGCAATCTATAATGTGGAAAAATATTTGGCCGTGCCAAGTGTCCCTTTATTAGCTCATGTTCAAGACAATACTCATCAAAACCAAATTAATCACCTCTGACTGCATATCAAAAACCTGAAGCTAGATTGCAATCTAACAGATCACACAAGATATTGAAAATGTGGGGATGCTCAACATGTATCTTCAAAGAACAGGAGGGAAGGGTAGAAGGTGAGAAGGTCTCATTTTTAGTTATTCACAGCTGGTTTCTGCATTGTGTACTTGTACAAACAGTATTATATTCCCTGTTTTTTGAAAACATTTACTTCTACAGGCATCCTGAGAAAATACTGCAGCAGCCACCCTCTCTTTTAGGCACAGTAACTAAAAGAATAAATCTGATTTTCTTTAATATTTTTCTTTAGCATTTGTGATATGAATTTATATGACTTGTGAACAAAGTGGGTTTAGAGTTTATGACTGATTTTAGGATATTGCTGGGAAAATAGATTCTGAGGATTAGGGTATGATAACCATACATTTGAATATTTCTTAAAGCCTTTCTAAGTGAAATGTTTCCCATTCTTTGATATTTGCTTTTTGAAGAAATAATGTTTAAAAATTATTATTGTTGTACCTTAATATTTTTCTTTCTATGTAGATAAGCAAAGATTGAATTAGTAATCCTCAGACTACTTTAAAACTACACAAGTTTTACTTTCTGCTATTTTTCAATCCTGAATTTCCTATTATTTTCAAATACCGATTTTTTTCAGTCTTTAAATCCACTGTCTCTTTCTTCTTAGCTGTTTCTCAACTTCAGCAATTCAGAAAATATTCCTAAATGTTCAAGATCAAAAATAATCAACATATTTTTAGAAGTACTTTTACCAAATTAACAAATCTAATAAAATAGAAATATTTATGTCAATCAGCACAAAACCCAGGTCTATTCTAACAATAAAGAATACACCCCTTTTGGCACTTGAACTCAGTCTTAAATTTTTTTCTAATGCACTTTACTGAAAGTTAATGAAGTCGTTCTGTGTCAGTCATGTTCAGACACGAAAGTGATTCAAAATACAACACTTGCAACTTTCAGTTTATGTTTCACAGGAGCAATTATAATATTAATATAGATATAATTATATATATATATATAACTATATATTAATATATAATATTAATATAGAGCAATTGTTTAAATTGCCTGATTATCTGAGGAGAGAGATGATTCCCAAATGGACTCCTATACCAGACATTAAACTGGCAGCTGGTTATCATTACCAAAATGAATAATGAAGTAGCACTGACATCTGCATGAGTTCTAGGAAGGCACGGATGCATCAAGATAATTTCTTTTTTTTTGAAGATTGATCCTTTCAATGTCACTGATACGATAAAATTCATCTTCACTAAAGCTAAAGTGTGAAGTGTGTTATGGAAACACAGAATTACAGTAACTGCTAAAAAGATTTAAGGGAACTGAATCATAAATAAAATTTCCTCTCTCCATGTCCAAGCCAAGTATTGGCATGATGAGATAATGCAGTAAACATCCCAATAAAATGACAGAAGGTCAAGTTTAACCCGTCTAAGTGCTTTGAGCTTATGATACAGCTGATAAAATCTTCCACATACAAAGTAACTTCTGGTGTGATGATTTGTCAAGACTATATAATTGATTTTCAAGGAGCAAATGCATTGCTTTTGCAATTTCCAGTAAGATACATGACATAGTTTTCAATTTGGTTCAGTGATAGAGAGAGGAAATTAGGGAATGTGACCTCACATAAGAATATTTTCCTGTGTTTTGTGGTAATAGTGTAGAAACACACTGACACCATGAATTTCTTGTCTGTTATTGTTAAATGCATCAGTACATTATCTTTGCAAATATTTGAAATAGCATTCGATGAGTAAAAAAAAGGCAAAGCCATTTGCATGAATTAGTTCCCAAAACCTTGCTCTGTATTACTACAAGCATTATTTGGGATTTAAGAAGGAGAATGTATCTGGGTGTTTACAAATAGAATAAATGGCAGCAAAGTATCACTGTTTTCTTCTTGCTGCTAAAATATAGAGGTGTGTATGTAATACAACTTTATATATATATACATATATACATTATGTATAGATAGATGTAATTACTGCTCAACATTTTGAAAGGTTTTGATGGATGTCTGGGGTCAAAATCAATCAGCTATCTGGAAATTTCTCAGAAAAACAGCACTCCATAATTTTCAGAGGCAGATTGACATCTTTACACCTAGTGTCTGAGAAAAAGTGAACAAGTTCCCCACTTTTCATACTGCTGTATCACCCAGGAATACCAGGATGCTGTCCTGAAAACCACTTCCACACCAAGCCAATAACTGCAGTACAAATTGGAAAGGTTTTGTAGAACTCAGTTTGGGAACAAGTGGAAGGGTTGTACTTTCTTTGTAACAATTTTAATTATCAGACTATCAAGCAATTATCAAGCAATTTTAGGGAAATCCCTGAGGGAAAATAAACATGTCTTAAACTTACTCTCAAGTTTCTATTCTGAATGGTCTCCATGCAAAACAAAGTCAGCCATGAACAACAACTGCATGAGAAATCAGCTATTCAAAACTGATTTCACACTCTTAAGAGGAAGGAACTAAACCAGATTAAGGTTTATATAATTCAGAAGGCCTTATTATACTTTGTTCATCACTTTACATAAGTTAGAGCAGTAGTAGGTTTTGTATGTCTTAAGAGTTATTTGGTTGGGAAAAAGAAATTGCTGTGCAGATTCTGTTGAACATTGAAGGCACTTAAATCTGCATATGAAGACATGCGGAAAATCTTTTGCATATGTGATGGATTTTAAAGTTACATGAGATTTTTATATCTTTCATTACTTATTCTTTAGCATCGCATACAGAATTCAATTAGAAGTGAATTTTTATCATAAAGCCAAATGTTTTACATTTTGCCAGCACATCTATTGGATTTTTACGATATACAAAGTAGGCACTAAATTAATGCAATTTTTGGACACATTTTTCTGCTTACTTATCAGCAATTGCAGCTTTCATTAATTGTCAGCTTGCTGTTCTTTACTTCTTAGTGGTTGTTGTTGTATAGGGGGTGATCTACAATAACAAAAACTATCAAGTTAAAAAAAAAACACCCCTTCTTAGATTGACAGACATAGCTGTGCTAGTCTTTTTAAACTTAAGACCAGTGAGAAATAAATTCTGTTTTATCCTATTCAACCAAAACAACAAAGTAATGGGGGGTTTTCCTACAGATTTAATGTAAAAGTCCCCAGATGACAAACACAAAAGCCTAGATATCAAACAGGTTGAAAATGCTGATGTTTAACACCTGCGCTGTGTGAGGGCCAAGAAGTAAGCTAAAGCCTTTGCTAAACAACACACCTGCCTGGTAGTTTTTAACCCTTTCATCTTCATTCTCAAATGCCTTGCTTATAATAGGAGAGGATTGTAATAGAATGATGCAACCAAAGAGATTTTAAAACACTTTTAAAATAGAAACTACATTCTACCTTCTTGTCAAAATGTATCAAATACTATTTTATTTGTATTGAGGGACTACCTAGCCTGACAGGTTTTTTAATATACTGGAAAGGATTATTTATGGTGAAAAACTTATGGGAAAAAAATTTTACAGGCTGTGTGGAACTGTTTTCTGGGTCTTGCATATTTGTATTATCACATGGTTATATCTGACCAGGCCTATGCTGCAAAAAGCCATGAGTGGTCTAATCATTCTCCCTGTTTTTCAGAGGCTGCAATGATATAATTAAAGACCATCCACCCAAAGCTGAGCTCAGGTGTCTACTTGGTCTGCTTTGGTAGTCCATAAGCACTGAGTGCACATGCTGATGTGCAGCAGGATTATGCTTAATATCACAAATGGATGACCAAGGGCTCGTGTTGCAGTTCTTACATTTCAATATTCCTCAGTCCTTCAAAAAGAAGAACATTTGACAGTTTTTCTTCTGTTGTAATTAATGCTAAAAATAAGGTTCATATTATTAGGTCCTTAGAAACCTTTAAGGTAATCCACACGGGGTAATTGCCATTGTCAATAAAAGCAGTTCAGCTAACTGAAAACTTGTGCAGCAAGTGCAGCCAACATGTCATTTTTAGTTTATGTCACTTTCTGCTTCTTTCACTATTCCATGTAAAAACATCTTCCAGTGTCTTCCATTACTACTTGGAAAGTTCCAAATGAATTCAAAACCTATCACTGTACACTGGAATAACATGAGATGTTGCATATGGGAGATAGTTCTTATAGCAGTAAGAAGGGTTGAAGTGGAAAGGGTGGACTCAACTATGAACAACTACAGCTGTGCAAACCATGCATTTTGCCCACACCTAAATTATACTAAAGAATGATCACACCAATGAAGCATCAGCAGGACCTGTGATTTTGTCGGAAGCAGGTAGAAATTCTTCATGTTTAAAAATAGGTGATCCCATGTAAAAACAGGAACTCTACTGGGTTTGAATGTGAAGCTTATTTGTATCTTTTTCATCTTTGATTACATGTTAAAAAAATCATCTACAGAACTGCTCAGCAAGAGCTCTTCAACTCTTCTTGATTCAAATGATGCTTCAATTAGATGAAGAGCTGGCTATCGTTTAAGGTAACATAATTGTCAAGTCCAAACCACAGAAGGGAATAAATTAAGAAATTAATACCCTGAGGATGAATTTTCTTCACTTCATATGGGCCAGGAAACAATTCACAGAAAGTCTTCAATACAGAGAGTTTCTCAACAGCAATTTGAGAAAGTCTGGCAGTTCCATAAAAGAAGCCATTTGAATGAAGAGCAGCATATAACAGCCTCTAAATAGGACTTGAGGAGGGTTCAAAAGTGATGAGGAATCTGAGGCTGAGCACCCATGGAGTTGTTATTACATGATCTGGGTTTGTGTATTCTTGTGCTAGATACTGTAAAACAGCCAACTTCAGCTTCGTGTCTTTTCTCCATAAAATCACAGTCTGCACAATACTGGGCATATGGAAAACAGTACCCTCAGGTTACATTACTTAAAGGAGCTACAATACAAGATCTCACTCCTTTGAAAAGGTAGCAGAGCAAAACCATCTGTGTTTAAGACCTGTCACCGTGATTGTGGAACTAAGTGTTCAGAGTTTAAACCCACTGAAAGATAACTCCAGACACAAAGCAGGAATCCTAACTAGAGTCCCCCTCAAAAGAGATGAGTTTACCAGAGCACTAGAATCCATTATCAAGCAAAACATGGGCAAATATGGAGTTTAAGGAATCTGACAGGCTGCTATTAAGATGGAGAGTTCACCACTCCTTTCTTCCTCAGTGAATTTGGTATTTATTTGATAGAAACTCCTGAATTGTTTACAGCAGTGATATAGCAAAAAATGTTTTTCATGCTCCAACATCACAGAGGAAGCACATGCAGAATTTTAATATTTATTAGCTCAACAAAGATATTTTGGTACACTTCACAAGAATATTTATTTCTCCCTAGCTAAACAAAATTATATCCAAAGGTTTGACAATATGTGTGTTGAAACAAAGAAAAGGCAACCCAAAATTCCTTTTGACTTTCCACCTCCTTTAGCCCATCCTTTTAACCTCCATTTGAACTTTGGCAGTAGTTAAATTGTATACTGATGCTTTAAATAGAGCTTAAAAGTGCTGACAGTGTTGGAATAAAGGTTTGAACACACTAATAGGTTTTAGGGTCTGAAACTTTTGATAATCTGGCCCTGAGTGTCATGGGTCTCTTTGAGTGGATTCCATCTGTCCCATAAACTTATGCATTGAAACGTAATGCAGCCCTTTGATCTTCCTTGTGTGAAGATCCTCATGTTCCATAAAATCAACAAGATGCTCTCATTCACTGAAAAGCCAGATCTCAGACTTGGTGATTGGTGAGACTATACTACTTGCTAGTGTATGTGCCTTTTCCCTTTTTGTTCATGTCAAGTTTCAGCTGCAGGATGACCTCAGAAACACTGTTAAAATATCAACTGTCTTTATTATTATGATATAGTATGTTAGCATAAAATATCATGCTATATGACCATATTGTGACCTGGCCAGAATATCAAGTCAGACTGTAAAATAAATACTAATGTTTGCACTCTGCAGTAAAACACACCGTAGTGAATTAACAGACACTTCAGAAATCTTGTTTATTTGTCTACAGCGAAGTGTTTTGATATCTTCAGGTGTTCTTCAGTGAGGTTTGCTAAACAAACATGGCAGCTAACAAGGTTGCTTCCAGTAAGCATTGCCATAGTTGGAAGTGGAGCAAGAAAAGTATTATTTTTAATAGTTAAAAAGTTAATGATTAGAAATTATCTGAGACTGAAACCCCAAGTCCACAGCCCAGTGCAGAGCGGAATCATGGTGCAGTCTTTCCATGCTGAGACTCTTTGCCCTGCACCCAGAGCTGCCACCAAGCTGCTTAGAGGCTTTCTGAGACCCCCAGAATCTCCACTGCAGGGGAAATCCAAACAGGGCTGGATTCCAGCTGGCCTCCAACAGTCCCAGAAAATGAAGCAGTATGAAACCTCGGGGGATCCCCTTATCCTGCTTCAGCATCCACATAGCAGGGCTGCTGTGCTTGAGTAACTTTATGCAGATAGATGTGGGGCAGGATTTTCCCTTAGTATCTGTTCAAGTTCATTCAAGAACTACTCTGCACATCTGCAAGCAGAGTCCAGGAGATTCTACTCCCTGTATCTTCATCCCCAAAAATCATTTAGGATCTTATGTGAACCAGTTGGCAAAAACAACTTCTGGCACTGTAAATTCTGTTTTTAGGATTATATATCAGCCAGAAAATAAATCTATTATGGGGTGTGACATGAAGTTTTGCCTAATTTGCGGTTTTTACTTCCTTTCTTCAGAGAAAATCTTATTCATTGTATCTATTTAGTTCACAGTTTTATTTAAATATCATCTGTATGATGAGAGTTTTTCCAGCTACTTGTCATATAATCAACTAATTCTAATTTTTAAATCCAATTCTTAATAATAGTGTTAATTATTAACATTAATAAAAACATTCATGTATAAATAATTGATAAGGGTACTATTTTCTTAAAATGCTATTAAAAATGAAGTTATATCCTGTAGTATGGCTCCAAAACCAGGTGACAAAACCATGAAATCCTTTCATGTAATTTACAGTTATTTCATTAGATGGCAGTGTTACATTCAAAAACTAGTGTTTTTTCTTTTATACATATGTTTTTTATATTCATCAAGAAAAGCAGTTGACCTTACTTTACATTATAAACTGTATATACATGTTGGAATGTTCAAGTCTTAAATCTGGAAGTATATCTTAAAATTAAATGCTAAATATTGATAACTGAATCAAGATATTATTCTATTTACCAGAAAGTTATACCTTTAATAAATAAAAAATTATCTACCATCATCTTTAACTCCTAGGATCTATTAAAGAAATCTGTATTCCAGAAATCAGTGTAATCCGAGGAATTATGATTTTAAACAATCTTTATATTTTCTTCACCCTTAGGACTTAGCTAAGAATCAAGTCAGCTCCAAACGAAAGTTTGAAATTGCTTTAATAAGTTACTGTAAAGAGCTTTTACAATGCCAAGAATAAGTTTTTTCTCTTGTATCATTTATAGCTATGTTGCTCCTTTGCTACACTTAAATCCAAATCCATAGAGCAAAGACTTGTTATCTTACTTTGGAGAAAATCTTATTTTTCTAGAAATGAAAGCATATCTGAGATTTTCTTTTCTTTCCTAATTTCTTTATACTCCTTTCCTCCCTTGATATATCTATCAAAGAGGAAGAAGGAGTACTAAAATAGGAAAAAAGAAAAAGGACTTTTGTGTTAAGGGACATTAAATCTAAGATCACAACAAAATATTTGATATGACTGATAGTGAAGTAAAGCAAGAAGTTGGAGGATGAAAGAATTGTACTGGGAAAATATCATTATATGCTTGTCCTAGTCACATCTTCTCTCCTTCACTTCTGGCATTGCATATTGTATAGGATATAGAGATTGATGGACAGACCTGGTAGCACTTTCCATAGGGAAAACTACTAACAAAATTTATTCATACTATGAGTATGCTTCTCTTCAGGATACAGATTGTTTTCAAATGCCCCAGATGCTGCCCAGATTTTTTGAGGGTTTTTTCTTTTTTTTCCTCTTTTTCTCTATTTTTTTTTTTTTTTTAGTCTGGGAATAAATTCTACCACCAAAACATATAAACTCAATTTTCATCTACAAAGTCTGTTCAGCATTTTCATCATTCCATCCATGTAGATTTATACTTTTATACTTTCTGTCAATAGGCTTTCAGTCTTGCTGGAGGAAAATGATAGTAAAGAACTACACTAGTTCTTCTCGAGCATTTCTTTATCATCAGTTCTTCTGATAGCAGCAGCACTTTTCCTGGGAAAAAATAATTCCCAGATTAAAAATGTGGTTTATTTCTCTCTCTTTGCAGTATACATGATGCCAACATGGTTACTGATGTACTGTTCCTTTGGATTGTACTTTTCAAGGTTACAGGACTAATCCTGCAGGTGCCTGATAAGAAACAGCACCCTCCTTAATGTTCTGCTGTCCTTCCATGCACAGAAGTCTCAGGCAGTGTGCTAAAGTGGACTGCTTTTGTCTCACAATATTCCTTAAGGGATTTCTATTTTTCAAATAATGGCTGATGAGACAAGCATTTGAAGAATCTCTGGATTCCATCTATTCCTCTGGAAAGGCATGTTATCAAAATGCCATGTCCTTTATTGGCATTTACCCTGAAGGCTGGGAAAGAATTTCTGTGAAAGGTGGAGTTCTGAGCAGTACAGAATTACAGCAGATGTGCTACAAAGCCCTACCTCAGGCTACTTGTTGTATTTGCACCCTATCTGAGCTGATTGGTTTTTCCCACCTGTGTGAAATTAGCATGGTTTTCCTTTTTGTTTTTAATTACTAGTGTTGTGCACCAGCATAAGGATATCACAGATTTGGCCACAAGTTTGTGTCTCGGAATATCTCTTTTGTGCCTTCTTGGTCTTTTCCTTATTTAAAATAGCATGATTTTTTCTTAGCACTCTTCTTCTCAAACTTCATTAAAAATATAGGATTCTCTTAATTTAATTTTCTGCTTCACTTTATCGGCAAGATACTCAGTTCCAGGAAATTAGAAAGCAGCAAATTGACATTATTATTGGCCCTTTGGGAGCAGTAAGACTACACAAAATGTGATGAGATGATGTAAGTGCACTGAAAACAGAAAGAAAGTACACAGGTAAAGGAAGAAAACAGTTATCTTAGTGATTATAGTATATGAAAAAAATATTTTTTCCCAATCTTTTCCTGCTATTTCCAATCTACATGGCTAGGAACTCTACTTTTTCTACCATGTCATCCTTAATCCAGCTACCAGAAATATAAATTGTAAACTGAGATCTTTAAAAAGATGAAAGCCAGGACTGTGAGAATGATGATGATGATGATGGTTAAAGGAAAAAGACATTGCAGATCACATTTTGTGAGTTTGCAATGATGCATCAGAGGTGGCTAAAATTCTCAGTGGAGCTTAAACTCTTGCTAGTGGCTCTGCAGTGTGTCCTTTCATGCCTTCCTGGTGAAATACCTTCTGGCAAAATGTGTCTTCTCATTGGACATAATCAGTTAATAACTCAGATTTGAAATACAATATTCTTACATTTGTATTTATTAATATATTCATGCTTCAAAATAAAATGATAATTTATTTATTTTTTTTAATATTAGAAAAAATTTAATGTGCTATATACCATCAAAGGGATTTAGGAAATTTTAAGTTTAAATTTTAGACATGAAAAAGTATAGAGATTAATATCTCTGATGGTTTGTTTTATCTATGAGTGAATGTGACAGACTAAAAGTTAACATCTTGTCCAAAGTCTTTAGATTTTTGTATAATCAGACATTGATGACAAAAGAACCACATCTACAAAATTATAATTTGATCAGCATTCCCTATCAAATAAACTAGCGTTCCCCGTACAGTTTGTAGAGTGTGAGAAAAATACCATTATGTTTGTCAGTAATCACCTTTTTCACCATTTAGCCAGCAAATAAAATACAGTGCTATGAAAACCTGCACCAGAAAGAAGCCCCAGGTGCTGCAGCTCAGACAATACAGAAAGTGAACATTTTACTGAAGGCTCTTGAAAGCAAGAAATTCATCTGCCTTTTAAGGACAGGCAGCCAGCGAGATCTGTGTCAGACCAGACAGTTTCTGATCCTGCTTCCCAGCTCTGTCACCAAGGGCTAAAGACCAGGGAAGCAGTTTTTGGTCTGGCTGCCTTTGCCTCCCCTCGCTGCCCTCAGCACACGGCCCGCACTGCGTGCGCCAGCCGCGCTCCTCCGCCCGCCCCGGCTGCACCTCTGCGCACAGGGCAGCGTTAGTGCTGCAGGCCGAGGTAACCACACCGGGGAGGGACTTGGCACGCCTTGGGGGCAAGGCAATGCCTTCCTTTGGAGGAGGAAGATGTAAAAGCAGAGGCGCAGCTGTTCAATATCCAGAGCTGCCGCTGACAGTGAGCACTAAACAGTACAAGCAACAGGAGCTCAACCTTCGTCAGAAGAGTCCAGGTCTCTCCAATGAAAGAGGAGATGCTGGTTGAACAAGGAATTAAGGCTATAGTTTCTCAAAAAAAGAATGTAAACATGCATAATTAGGAAGATCTGATTTGGTCGTGGAGATGAACGTGCCTACAAAGAGAAACAGGAGTTTATGTATACAGAATAAAAATTGATGACTGACCAATGAGGCTTTGGAGGGATTCAACTGCTTGGAGAGCACAGTTTCTGTGAATAGTAGGGACATGGGACTGGGAACAGTTCACAATATGCTAACCCCATCCTGTCATTCTTAGTGCTTTAAAACACCATCTATTTCTGTTGAGGGAAAACAGAAGCAAAAATGTCAGCCAACTATGATTTGACTAGATGAGTATTCCGATATATTTCCAACAGACTTAAAAGATAATAATTTCCTGCAAAACTGTATATATCTACTTTCTAATAGCATGAAAAAAAGAAATCTTATACCTCATAAGTCAGGAGCAAAATACATTCATTTTAACTTCATTAAACAGTTATGAATTTTGTATAGAAAAGTAGAACAACAGCCAATTTCCTTCACCTTTTTCCAGCCATGTGAAGGAAAACGTGAACAAAAAAAATGAAGTTCAAATGAGCCTAAAGACCAAAAATACATTACTTTAGGTTATTTTTATCTTACTATCAGATTTCTTAGGCTGATTTGAATAAGTTACCTAGGAGAAACAATGTATAAAAGTCTGTCTTCAGATCTTTGATAGGAAATCCCCACTACAGCAATAAATATTGTATCTGTGGCAGGCAATTGGCAAGCTACCTTAATCATGATAGTCCCTGGCTGACAATCACACAAAAGTGAGACCATAAAGTATATCTTAAATGTTTCAGCACTTGGATTTTCCTAACTACTCCTTTCAAGTTCTTTATGAACAACTTGTATATAGATCAAAACATGCTAATTTCATCATCACTGGCCAGCTTCATAAAAGAATCATAGAAAAACATATGGGCACACTCACCAACTTTTTAAGCAACCAAATCTTTCATAGAGTTATTGAAGTTTCTTCATGAGATAAAAGCATCTTGCTGTTTTGAAACAATAGTACCTTTTTTTAATATGAAAACATATGAGTGCTCTGTGTCATTCATCATCTGTCAACTTTTCATTTGAAACACTGTCAGGGGGCTGCCAAAATATGCAAAGGTAGCAAGGGCTACTACACTTAGAAAGAAAGGTCTGGGATTTGATCCTGAATGCACTAATAGCCCAAGGCAGCAAGAAAAAATATGAAAAATACATACAAAATATCTGGATATGAGATGCATTTTATTTTTGCTCACTTCAGACAGTCTTTGAAAAAGCATTGCTGAGTTGCAAGACGTGTTCTGAGAGATGCTCAGGGATAGGAAATGTATCCTAAAGAGTGACCTAAAGAAGGTGAGAGAAAATAGGCCAGGTTAAGGCAAACACTGCTAATAACCTAGAATTAAATATCTTGAGCTTTTCAAGGTGTATATGCCAAGAAAAGAAACAACATTAATGTCTACATATTCCTTATTGTATCTGTTTGTCCAGCACCATCACAGAACAGAGAACACTTTACATAGTTAAGATTAGCAGACACATTCCTAGATAAAAGAATCTACCTCCTCATTACAGTCAATTTGAGAAGTTAACTGAGGTTATAAGCCACAAAACCACAACCATTATGCAAATGTGAGTATCTTGAGCACAATTTTATATAATAAATCAAATGTAATGTGGTGCTTTCAATGGTACCTGAATACAGCCATGAGAAATGTCCATCAGATGACAATTTCATGGTATATGAGATAACTTCATACTGTACCTTATAGTGTTCAGCATTCACAAGCATAACACTCACCTCAGGAGACTTTCTGATTTTGGCAAAGATACCCATGGCACCATGACCTAAAAGAAAAATTGCAAGTGACTAGGTGCTATGCCACACAGAGTTCAGTGTTTGCAGTTTCTACTTTATATATAAAGATAATAGCACAGAATTAAGAGCATTTGCTGACCATTTGGTGGCTGTTAAGTACTGGATTCTAGATCACTGAGGAGAGTTAAGATAAAGTAAACTTCTCACAGAAAAAAATCTACTGTTTGTTTGTACAAAGAGATATAAGATTCTAGCAAAGAGATATAAGATTCTTTTGGATTAACTGGAAGGAGATCAATAAGAAAAACCCCAGATATCCAGATCACTACACTTAATCAGAGTGGGTAAGAACTACAGATGTGAAAGTTTGACTGGAGGGCCAGAAAGACAGCATAGCTTTGTAGAACCATGACAAGGAGTTTCCTGAACAGGAAAAGCTACCATCTGATGTTTTAAAAACCAAAATCTGCTCTAAATAAAAGCTAGAATACAGTAGGTTAAAATTATGCACTCATCTTTGTGTTGAAAGTAACCAAAGGGATAGATCATTTTAATAGGTCAATTCTGGAACAGGTTAAAATTCTTGACAAGTTATATAGCTATATGTCTCATAAGACTTTTCTGCATTTTTTCAGTTTAATGATTAATTAGACATCTTGTCACCTAATACGTGTAAAATTAAAATATAAATACTTAAACAGGTAGGCCCAAGTCTGAATAGCTAAAAGAAAAGACAGAACAAAGAGCAGAATGCAGCTATGAGTTTTCATACTGTCATTGGGTTATGTTAGTTTTCAGAAAGAGTAGATGGCCAAAGTAGCACTAAATCTAAGAGATGAAGACACAGTCTTTGTCCAGCTGAAAAGAAAAAGAGGTTTTTATTGGAGTTCAAAACTTGATAACCCACCTGATCAGTAGGTTCTAGAGTAAGGAAGACTTACTAATTGTGAAGACCATCTCAGAGGTTGCAAAAAAGTCTTGAGAATATTCTCCTTCTACCATTTCACCTTCATCATATTCATACCAAGCTTCCATCCATATCTCTACTAAAAAAGGAAATTATATTTTCTGGCTTCATCAAACTAGAAAACATAAAACCAGCATTAGCAGAACATTGCTGACTTGTAGCTAATCTTAATGTTTTTATCCAGAACATAAGCACATCAGCACAATAGGTGACAACTGCTCAAAACTCTTCCGTGTAACCATAGTTGCCTATTACCACCCTCTGATGTCCCAGCCACCTACAGATGAAATCACTCTAAGGCAAACCTACTTGTCTTGAGACCCATGCTCATGCTTATTGCACTTTATAGTCCCTGGAATTAAAAGTAGATCGATGATCTTATAGGAATAGTAAAGAAACAAACATGTCCTCCTCTCCATCAGCCACTGAGACTGTCATTGTCAGAAACAACAGAAACACTTGAAACTAATTTGAAAAGCATAGTTCATAAATACATGCTAGAGTAGATATAGATATAGATATAGATGATAAAGATATAGAGATAGATAGATATAGATATAGATATAGATTAGATATAGATTTTTAGAGTTTACATTCAGGAGTCAAATGTGACTTAATTAATGTGATTTAAATGGGTTCTATTTGTAAATTAGATACCACTCCTGACTTGAAGATACCCATGAAAGTAATGCATGGTTTGTGATATTTTAAATGAAATAAAACATGATTCAATTTTTCTGTAACTAGACAAAATATATAAACCAGGACCTTACCACAGGAAGAGTTTTACTAAGCTCACTGTCAAAAGACTGCCTTTCCAACACTTTTACTCCTTTCCCCATAAACTGCCTTTACAAGACACTTGCTATAAGACAACAACAGCAACAGCATTTTTGGATATGTCCAAAACACAGAGAGCTACTGTCACCACTGTTTTAATTCAATATTTTTTCTTCATCCTGCACTTCCAGAATGATTCTAGTGACTGATCATGTTGCAGATTAAACAGCTATTTTGGCAAGCTGCCAACCAATTTCTGTTTGAAACCTTATCTCTCTCCAACTGGCAATGGAAGTAACTGTTTGACCTCTTCCCTGTTTGGATATTTTTTTCTTCCTATCTGTGCACAACTTATTGATAAAGATGTCATGGTTAAGTATGCCCCACCTGAGGAGCTTTTATGACTTTCTGGTTTTCTGCCCATGAATTGCTGAACGTTTAGAAATCATAAAGGATTTTCAAAAATTATGCAAAACTTTGTATCAAATACTGAGTTAAAACTAATGCCATAAACCAAACTTCCCAGATTATCACTTAATGGCATATAACAACTTCAGAATGTTCTCTTTCCCTCTCTAACAATATATTTATTGCCATGTACTGAGACAAGCACTGACACTAGGTACAGTAGCAGCAACAATTCCACTACAGCTGCTGAACACACTACTGCAAAGGAAATTGTTTTAAGAGAAATGTCTGATAAAGTGTACTTTTATGTAGTTGTCTAGGAAGTGAAGAATCCCACCATCATATTTTTCAACATTGTGAAATGTTTATTTTTCTTTTCTTCCTCATAAAAGGAAATACCCCAGGAGAGAATTGATAGAGGAGAATCCTTAGAATGTATGCCTGTCTTACTCTCCTTCCAGTGAAGTCCTCTTTCCCAAGGTGGTGGTGTCTTATCCCCTGTAGCTGTTGAAGTTCTACTATTAAAAAAAACCTACCAATTAATTGCAGAGATTGGAACAGTGGTGAAGTCAATAGTTTTTCTCACATTAAAACTGAAAGGAGAAAATGGACTAAATGGACTAAAATGGACTTACTCTCTCCAAAAGGTCTCCTTACCAATAGCATCTCCATGCAGTATGGAGTAATAGGAGGAAAACTTGAAGCATGCTACCACCATGTTCTCAGTATCTGACACAGGCTTGGTCCAGTACATTAAGGCAATAGTAAAGATGTATTTATGATGTATAAAATTGCCTTACCTCTGTTTAGTTCTTTGCTGTGCGGAAAAAGAAGTGTGGCAAACCTAATTTGCAATGGTATAACTAGAGCCATAGCACAGTGTGCTATTAAGATTACATAAGCAGTGGAAAATAAGTAAATCACACCCACTGCTCTTATAGCTGCTGCATAGGTAAAGGCCTATGTTTAGGTAAGCTTCACAAGGTTACTGAGGCTAGATTAGGTGCCTATGAAAAAAAAAGTAAACAAAGCACATCAAGAAATGAAGGTAGCTGGAACTGAAAGCTATGATGAAAGCGTATTTGTTAAATTACTCTCACATGGCAGAAAGTAAATTCTGCCCAACCCTGAAGTGCTACCAGAGAGCACAGCCATACCAGGGATTTCAGTTTTCAGAAAGAAGCAGTGAAGCTTCTGTATTTCATATTCACATCTGAATATGAAAGATAACATCAATAAGCTTATGACAGAAAAACTTGAAGATACAGACAGGATCAAATTGCTCCATGCAAACACAAATGGCTCAGACCAATGAAAGGACTGTGTACATTATAGACTATCTGTCCACTTTTTCTGATTATATCAGCTTCTCTATTTAAAAAACACATTTCCAGAGGAATTTGGGTTTTCCTATATCTGGTAACTATTATGGCTGTAAGACTTCCACAGAAGACTGTTAAGAATTCTACTTTCTGCATTCTGATCAAGTGCACAAAGATTAATAGAAGCAACAATTTCACTTCAAATATGTTGAGAAGTCAAGGTTCCTCCTGACTTTCAGAAAATCTTTTGTTTGGACAGTATGTTATTTCTGACACAACTTGGAAAAAAGAGCAGCTAAAACCAAAATATATGCAGAAATACAGAACTGGCATGGAGCACTCCATCTCAAGCCAGCTCTGAGATCAAAGGATCAAATTTTACAGCTTGTAGGAGAATCCATGGGAAGCAGAAAGCAGACCTGCAACTGCTGTACAAACTGAATTAACTGTCTTGAATGGTTCTTCTTCCATGGGAAAAAAAATAAATGGGAAAGGGCAGAAATAGGGCAGTCAATCATACAGGAATTTATTTCAAGATGTGGCATTTTCTCTACCTTCAGAGATTTCCTCTGAACCTTGAATATTGTCACCTCCATCAGATTACGCTCTTCATAGTATTAGAGCAGCCCACATCTTTCAGATTTACACACTTATTAAAATATAATGAGAGTTAAACTAGATCATTTATTCTACTTGTTAAACAGAACAAATCCCTCCCACTATGCTGCTGGGCTTTTTGAAGTGGGAGTGAAAATCACACACAAAAAAAAGCCCAACCTCTGAAAATTAAAGCTATTAGTTTAATTAGTTAATTAATTTAATTACTTAACAGCATATAAAAATTGCCTTTTTGAGGTGCTAATTTTGTATTCACCATATCAAACTAGAAAAATATTAACTGCATCTGAAGATCACAATGGACAGGATGTAACAGAGAGCAAATAAATGCTGAAAGCAAAATGAAATAAGGAACCTTGATATATTTTTCAATGGCAATACACTAGAATTAAAAAGGAGGCAGTGACAGCTTTTCAGTGCTCTGGAGATTTTGTGCAGTCAGTTACCACCACTGCACCTGCTCCATTATATTGTGTTCAAGGTTTATTTGCATCTATCTAAAATGGAAATGGGGCAAGCACATATCCCTTTTCTTCCTCACTTAGAGGTTGAGTATTTTTCTGGATCCAGAAGTTCCAGATGATTGTTTACCTTTTAGAGTTACTCAGTTACTGCAATGGGCTGTATCATATATGTGAAAAAAAGATGCACAATGATAATAACAAGGTTGACTACAGCTCTTAACATCTTCAGTGTACTTCTTGAAGATGAACAGTAAACTGGTAATCCAAAGAGAATTCTCCCTCCTATGGTTTAAACACCAAGTGTTTTTGCCAGAAATGCACGGGATTTATATCCTCAGCAGCAGTTACTTCTTTTTTACACTGTTTATATGGAATAAACTACTTTTTAGGATGAAGAGGAAGAATTTTTCTATTTAAAGCATATACTTTTGTCTTCAGCTAATGGGACTCAATGTCACCCACAAAATCATCATTTTATGGTAAACTGGAGTGCATTACGATGTTATTTTACTAGGATGTCTTCAGTGAAGTGTAGATCTTCCACTTCGCATTTTTCAGAAAATTTAAATGAAACCTTTTATCGCAGTGAGTTATGTATTGCTAGCCACAAAGTGCTGAAACAGGTTTCTGTGTATCTGCATTTCATTTCTATTTGGCAGAAAGTGATTTTGTCAACAATCTATTAGCAACCTATGAACATCCACTTCTCACCACAGATTGGAAGAAGTTCTTGCACAGCAAAGGCTCTAGCAAGTGTGCTATATACTGGAAAATGCTTTTTATTGATATCTTGATTTTATATAAATTGTGCATGTGTAGTACTTGAACCATATACAATTGCAAAGCACTGAATGCAAATGAGTTATCCTGAGCAGAAGCACACTAGGAGCATTGGCATCCGAACCATGAGACCACTGCTGCTGCCCTCTCCTGAAATGCCTTCCCTGCAGTTTTCCTGGGCCACCCTTGTCCATGCAGGTGGCAATTGTGTGACAGCAAGTTGCAGCAGGTTTAGGTCTAAATAATAAATCTTTCATTAACTCTCTGTATTCTTGCAGAGCAGACTTCCCCCTCAGTTAATATTCAGATGAGTTTGTGCTTCATAACTGACAGTTCTGAATTAAATTAGTATGAGCTACCTGTTTTATAGCTGTAACTAGCACAGAGACACAGCTCATCTTTGTTCTGACAGCTTTCACTGAACATCTTAAGCTGAAAATATTGCCTAGATAAGGAATTAAGCTAAGGAAGTTATCTTAGTCTTCTCCATACCCAGTGGAGAAACAACCCTCACTCAGAAGCTTTTCATACAGCAATATCTGAAACTTTGCACTCTGAACTTGTTTCCCCTTGACCATATTGATAGGGAATATAATTAAAACATGAGAATACTACATGAAAATAAGACAGAGAATAGGTATTTGTGTATAAGTAAAGATAGTAGGAATCCTTTGGCCAAAAATCAAGCATGTTGTTATTTGAATCAAGATTTCAAGAGTTAATACTAATTTTCCCTTCAAAGTAAATGCAATACACCCTTCATAATTGTTGCAGGTTTGAAATATTGCACATAGTGTGCTAAGAGGCTTTCAGTTTAAAAATAACAGTAAACCAAAGAAAGTGAAGTAACTTTTAATTCCCTTTTTAAATGTGCATTTGAATTTAATACAATCTGTAAGGCACTCTCATAAGTAAAAAAAAATTAAACATTCTTTTCCAAATAAGGACAGTTACAAGGCAATGGTATGCACATAAAATATAAACTTATCAGTAACTGATGAACAATGAAACACAAATGTTCAGGTTTTAGATGCATTGCAAGGTAATGTCATTTCTGTATCATGACACTACTCAGAGTAAATATTGGCACTGTAAATGATTTCCCATTGGGGTTAGGAACTTGTATTCTCTTCATATCCCAGTAAAAAATAAACTCTTTAATAAATAAATATATAAAATAAATATATGCTATCTGGAGATGTATAAATAGGTCCATCCTGAAGAAAAGTTCCAGTTTTGACTACTATATATTGACATCTAATGTCCATCACTAAAGTGGAGCCCGTAAAACTTTGCACGCGGTTCTCGGGATTTATTAGTGTTTTACAGTCCATTCCTTTCTATTTCTTCCAGCCACTGTCTCATCCATATGATGTAGATGGTTCCTTGCTAATCTACAGACCACAGGTAATCCAGACAGAATTGTCAAGAGCTCCTTATGTTTTAAGAAGTCCCACTTGCCCCTGGTGACTGGCTACCAAACCATGCCGCAAGACTTGAGGAGGCTGGTCCACGCTCAGCTTCAAGGCTTTGTCTCCTAAATCCAATGGTTAGAAAACAGAGGCTTGCCTTTCACCAAGTAGGTTCTTCACATCCAGCATCCTAGACCTCTGCAGGTTCCTCATGCTGGCATTGCCATGAAAGCATTGGCAACAGCTCCAGTTTGCTTTTTTGCCAAAGCTGCCTCTTTCCTCAGCTGTATCCTAACACATCTTTGTACAGTTCTGGAACTCTTTCAGGATCCACAGGCCGGGGCAAGAAATGTGTGAATTTCTGGTGTCTTTTGGACCTTGCCCCATCTCTGGGAGTACCGTCTTTATTAAGTGCTACAAAGTACCTCCGCCCTGAATCCCCATGTTTGTATACATTGGATGAGTAAGTGTTGTACCAGTTTTCCTCAAATTGTTCCCTGAAGATGCACTCAGAAGTTAGTTTCTCCTACAGAATGAAAGAGAAAAGAAAAATAAGTTAACATGTCACTAGATATTTGAAGACATGAAAAAAAAATATGCTAAAAAGAAGCAAAATGCTTTAGGCTTTGTGTAACCTTGCTATTCATTTAAATGTCAACAAACCAAACCCAAGAAGAATATGTAGACCTGACAATGAGTTGGGAAACTTGGACCTGTACACCTAAAATTTTGGATTTAAAAAACTAATTAGTTAACATTTACTGAAAGAAAACATTACTTATTTATGATTTATTTAAAATTCATCTTACAGGAATTATATATTGTGTAGAGTTCTGTCTTGCGGTATCTACTCTTCTAGAAATGAGATTTGGTAGAGGGACCCAGATGCAAAGTAACAGAGCAGGAAGGTATGTATATATTTCTTTGTGTTGTGCATCACTTCTCACATTTTAAACTGGAAAGATCACAACCAAAGGAAGTAGAGAAACAGAACATTTTATCTGAAGATATTTTAAAACTTGAATGAGTAGGACTAATATTACCCTCATAGCTTTGTAAAAATCAATTCTATTTCATTGAAGTACCCAAGGCTACATTGTGTACTTCAAAAATACATTACACATTTCAACAGGAAAAGATGTTAGCATTTTGAAAGCTGAGCTGAACTTCTTGAGGGGATTGCATTGTGTTAGGAAGCAAAGATGTATCAGCTGATATGACAGTGGTACTTACAGAGCCATAGAGTTCTCCTTTCTCATTCATTCCAAGGTAAAGGCCACTGTCCACGCCTCTAATACTGACCAGTCCCACTGCCACACTGATGAATTCAAGGATACCTGGAAAAAAAAAAGGCTTAAATTAATTTTGTAACCATAAAACACATAGCATCCAAAAACTCAGTTGAAAATAAGTAGAAAATGCACATATATAAAACGTGGCCTAGTTTCTCTGAAATTTCAGATTCTATGTTAAAATGTACACAACAGTCACAGGAAAGTAGTCTGAGAAGCCTCATCTAGGAACACGAATCCTACACCATCTAAGAAACCTTTTTAAAATGTTGAATGTGAAAGGATTTTATTCAGCACTGAGACTAAAGCCATTACTACCACGCTGTTGGAGTCTTTAATGATTGTACACTATTTGCTAAACTGCCTACTCAAATATTGGAAGATCGGTTTGAATTACCTGAAAATATACTTTACTACTTCTACAGAGTTATCTTTAAAAGCCACAACCATTATTAGGTTATTTGAATGGAAATCAAAGTACAGGTGGGAATTTTATATAACAGAAGCTACCCACAGAAAAAGAAAAGTATTTGCCAGACATCTTATCTAGCATATGGGCCCACACCTCTTGACACAACTTGCTGTCTTTAGTGCAGGCTTTTCAAGTACGTAAAATATGCTGCTTTTTTTGCTACTGTTTGGATTATAACATTATTTATATTACATTTGCCCAAAACTGTAATATATATTAATAAAGTATTTGAGACATGAGGTACTATTTGAAGCCTGAATTTGGCAAAGGTAAGCCAACATACTTAACCAATTGATATGCACAGATTACAGCACATCCAAAACATGAAAGAAAGGGAATGTGTGAACTGACTTTTTGAAAGTTGTTAACAATGCAAACAAAGCCTCAAAAAGAAGTGCCAGAATCATATCTAAGATATTGCTGTTCAGCAGCAAAACCACAAAATGTTTGAAAAAAACCTGAATCTAAGGTAAGTAGTTTTAAATAGTGCAGCTGATTATGACTTTTTTGTCTGTTTACTATTTATGATTTCAGGAAAATTTTCACTCTCAGGCAGATGAACTATCTGGGCTATACAATAATTTAAAATGTTTTCAATTTTAATTGAGCTTTGGCAGGTTTCTTAGTTGCATTAACAAGCAGCAAAAAAAAAAAAAATCCTTTACATTAAGTAAGCATTAAAAACTGTATCATATATAAATCATTCTAGTTTTCCAGTTCATAAAGCACAGAGTTCCATAAAAGATTTGGAGGCATTTTGTCTTTCTGATATCATTTTCAAAGCCACCCTTTTCCGAAAGCATAATAAGCAGGTGATACAACCCACAAAGAAACCACATCAGACAAACCTGCCAGGAGTAGTGGTAGAATAAAGGTAGTACAATTCTAAAAAGCCCAGTAAATGTTAGATCTATGGCTCACTTGATTTTCCTTTTAAAGCAAAGATTTATTTCATGTTTACATGCTGTAGGAAATCTTCCTTCTAAGAACTGTCTGACTACTGCTCTTCTACTTCTTAAAACATCCACGTGTTAAAAAAGCAGTTAAGAGCCATTCCAGCAGATTGTTTTGACTATGGGGAGGATGATAGGAAGCTCTTTAATCACCTTTTTACGACTGCCAAATCAATACACACCAAAACTCACATGTAGTTGACAAGAGCAGGTTTGTTCAGATGTCCAGCTTCTACAACTACTATTTAGGATTTACTCTCATATCACAGGAAATGTTTATGTTTTGGGGTTGTCTTCACCTCCTTTGGGTTTATTGCAGAGAAAGCTGGCTGGGAAGCATTTTAACCACTTGATCAAAGAGGCATTTTAGGCTCCTCTGCTTCAGCTTTATGTCCTGCAAAGCGAAGCAGTCTAACGCAGCCTAAGGATCAGCATGCCCAAATCTGTGACCTACACTGTTTTACAGAGACCCAAGAAGCTCTGATACCAATAGTGAACACAAAAAGGATCAGTCTAACTCCGGACCATTCCCATTAAATCTACCGGTGTATGCATGTGCTTATAGACCCCCAGCACCGGCAAGCAACGCCAATCTCCTAACTCACCTGGGATGCACAGACCCCCCTCACTACCCTGCCCTGGTGCAGACCCCGTGGTCAAACGCCGGAGGGTGAAGCCTCTCTGATCGGAGGACTCATCCACCTGCTTCAGCATCACATTTCCCTCCCGAGAGCACAACTGCTCCCGCCCAGGTGCACACCGAGGCGCTTACACACACACCCCCACACCCGCACCCGCACCCGCGGGGCCGTGCCGCAGTCGCCTACCGAAGAGGCTGTGGTCCTGGCGGGTGCCGCGCACGCTGCCGTCGGGCAGGATCTGCAGGTGGAAGCCGGTGCGGCAGTACAGCTGCCGCCGCCGCAGGATGCCCTGCAAGTGCGCCAGGTCCGCCGCCGCTGCCGCCGCCGCCGCAGCCGGGGCGCGGCGG
>VYXF01004768.1:234551-293562 GCA_013397295.1 Polioptila caerulea
GGCGGGGCCCGGGCGCTGCTCCCCATCCCCGTGGCGGCCGCTGCCAAGGAGACGGTGACGGTAGGTGTGTGCGCGCCCCTTCGCGGGGAGCGGCTCTGCCCGGGGCGGCTCGCCGGGAGGGCGCTCCCCGGGCTGTGGCGCAGAGGTGACCCTGCGTGGAGCCGGCCCCGGGCCGGGAGGCGAGGCAGGGCCCGGCTGGAGCTGTCACCCCTCGGGAGAGACGGGCTGTCAGCCGAGCGCGGCCGCAGTCCGAGAACCCCGCGTTTCTGCTGTGGTGCTGTCCTTGTCTAATCCTTCTTTAATAGAAAACGCTGGTTTGCAAAGGGAACAGCTCCTGGCGGCTCAAACCCTGAGTTTCGATTTGTACTTCGGACAGTTACCTTTCTAATATAAAATTTCCTGTAGAGTGAAAGGTTTACTCTGAACTTTGTAAGAAGTGACAGCATTGTGACAAATAACGGTTCAGTTGGACTAATTCACTGAAAACACGGGTTGGGTAAGCTGGGGTAACAAGAAACAGTTGGCATTAACCTGGAAAATGAAGTTTCCTTTGATAAGGATGAACCCCTGCATCGCAGCCTATGTATATGGTAATCATAGGGTTGGGGCTTTTAAAAATGTCAAGAGCTGTGATTAGGCAGTTTGTCAGTGTGGCATCTGCTAAGACTGGAAGTCAGTGGTGCAAATGGTCTGCTTTCTCTATATTGAGTTTATTTTATACTATCTTTGAGAAGAGGATCTACATTTTTGCAGTGGAGGCCTTGTGCCTAAGTATGAGTGTTGTTTGCCCTTTGGCCCTGCATCATTAGCTGAAAGGCAGATTCTGTTGGAGACATCCTTTATGAAGGGAAGTTGAATCTGGTATTTTTGATTATTTATGGTCTTATGTCTGGAGTGTGTTACTGTGCCACAGAGGACTGAAGACAAACTGTTTCTGTTTTTTATAGTGTTTTGATTTGACAAACTTTATATTGTTTTACTTAGCCAGTCTTAATGGTCAGGTTTTCTTAAAGGGCAGTATTGCTACTGTACCTTAGAAAAGTCAATGAATTTACTAGGATGTATGATTATGAATTTTCATGCACATCACTATAAAAGCATTGAAGTTGAAATTAAGAACTAAGTTTATATTTTAATTAATGTAAAACTAAAAAAGAAAGTATAAAATGTAATACCTATGTATAGCTATTTTTTGAAGACAGTGTGTTGAAGCACCTTGCTTCAGTATGGAAAAGGTCTCTAATTAATTTGGTTTTCTCTTTGCATAGCAGAAAATTTGAAAGATTAACTTGAAATATGTCCACTCAGATTGTGCGGACTAAATCTGGACAGACATCTGAGAATATTAGTTTTATGTTGCAGGTTTTTATTTTTGAATGATTGATCTAATTGATTTCCAATTGCATGTCTGTGTGCTCAGGATTCCTGAAAAAAATATCCTTTCAATTAAAGCCTCCTTAAAATGTGGATCAAATAGCTGTGGAATTTTTGGTCTGAGGTAGTGAGTTCCTGTGCTTTTTTTATTATTGACTCTTGTTCCGCAGAATGGCTTGTGGGGGGTGAGACCATAGTTTGAAGGTGAACCTAGACAGGGATCTACCACAAGTAGTTTGACCATGAGCTCTATCTGTGACCAATTTATAATTGCCCTCTAGACCTGTAATGAGCACCAGCTCTTTCACTACAGATTTCTAAAACTTCTCTAGAAATGCAAAAAAGGATGCAAATATTGTATTCAAATTGCATTGAATGGTATTCTTGGTATTCTGCAATGGTATTGTATTGTAACATCCCTCGTTAGAAGGCTGAATTAGTGTTGCCAGAATGGCAGTAGCTTTTTTAATTCCTGATTTTTAGTGCTGAGATTTCAATTTTAATGGTGTGTAACACTTTAAAAAGTCTGATAACTTTGAAAGTAGAAAATTGCGTCATGAAAAGTCGTAAAGGTGTCACTAGGATTAAGGCTGAAGCTCTTGGATCTACTGCAGAATGTGTTTAGAGTAATCATTGGAGAATGATAACCTGCAGCTTCTGCACAGATGACTTTGATGCATGTTTTGCTAGGACATTTTTACAGTTTTATCAGGTACTGACCAACAAAGAATGACGAGGCTCAAGTATCTTGGAATCCTCTCCAGCTGCTTTTGGTTGTTTCTTTATTCTTGATGCATAAAGGCTGGCACTGTTTTCTGGGGTTTTCTAGGTTTATCCTTCCCCCACATTCCCATTTCCCTAGTTCCCAATTATATTTCCAATCTCAGGCTGCTTTTCATTCCATAAACCAAATCATGCAATGGCTTTTCTTTTTTCTCCCTCCATCCAACCACGCTTCATCCTAATTTTTTTCATTTGCATGTTTCTTCCTTAATCATTCCTCTAGCGGTGTGCTTTTCCCAAATGCTGTTTACTTAGATCATTGAAAGCAGGAAGTGGTATCTCTGCTGTCAGTCTACAGCAGCTGGTAAAAGGAATTACACCAAATGTTTCCTGCATCACCCCTGAGGGAAGACCCCAATACTGACAGTAAAGGGACCAGCCCTTACAAAACCTTCAGTCCTTTCCTTTAAGACATCGACAGCTGTAATAAATGAATTTGTGTAAACATAGACTTGACAGAGAGTCTTAAAATTTTTGTAAATGTTCTGAGGGGGAAATCTATCTCCTCCCATAGATTTTGTGTTAATTAAAAAAAAAAAATCCATTCTGAAACATTAGTTAATGGTGCATAATTTCATTTTTAAAGGTTATCACATAGTTTATAACTGAAAACAGTATCACAGTGTAAAGTATTCCAATATTCAGGGTAGTTACAGCTGTCTCACCTCTAGCATTGTGGTTACGCTTGGCCAGCAGGCACCACATGGTACCACATAGCCACTGCCTCATCTTCTAGCAGTGGGATAGGAAAAAGACTTGGAAGTGTAAAAGTGAGAAAACTTGTGCGTTAAGATAGAGACAGTTTAACAAGCAGATTAAAGGCCACACAAGCAAAGGAAAATAAGCCATGCAAATAAAGCAAAACAAGGCATTGATTCACTGCTTCCTGTGGGCAGGCAGGTGTTCAGCCATCCCCAGGCAACCAGGGCTGCACTACATGCAACGGAGACTTGGGAAGACACATGCACTGATTTGTGTGTGTCCCTTTCCTCTATCTTCCCCAAAGTTTTTATTAGCATGTGCAATTATTGTATGGTATGGAATCTCCCTTTGGTAGGTTGGGGTCAGCTGTCTCACCTGTGTCCCCTCCCAACTTCTTGTGCACCGCCAGATGACTCAGTGGTGGGACAATGTGGGAAGCAGGGTGAGCCATGACACTGCTCAGTGCCAGTACTGCTCAGCAACAGCTGAAACATCCTTGTGTTACCAATACTTTTGGTCACAAACCCAAAATGTAGCACCATACCGACTGCTGTAAAGGAAGTTAACTATCCTAGCCAAAATCCGTGCAATACCTGGTATTGAACTCCCATACATCTTTTTTACTTCTTCAGAGGAAGTTTTAAAATATATAATAAGTGAAGTGGCCTTGTTTCATCCAGGAAGCTCCAGAGGACAGCAGAATAGTTTTCTGATACTTCCAAACATTAAAAAACAGAGATTAACCTTGTTTACATTTTGACTCTCAAAGAACAACTTTCATTTCTGGCAGGCCACCTGCTTCCAGATCATGTGGCCTGTGAAAGTATTTTCAGCATTGTGCTAGTCCCAGTTAGTATCACTACAGCTGATTTTTCTTCAGATTCTGTCACTGACTTGAAATAATGCTTGGCAGTAGTGACGGAATATTTAAGTGTATGAAGTTGTCATATATATCTTGATAGTTGGTTGCTTTGTCCTACTACTGTCTTCTAGGATTTATGACCCAGGAAATTTTAAAAGGGGTTTTAAATTCCAGGACTAATAGTGATGATTACACAGATGTTGATGGGACAACTTTCTGACCAGTTCAGAAATGAAACTGGTCAGAATGAGGCACATTTGAGACTAACTGGGAAAAAATGTGTTTGAGACTTGTAGAGAAACAAAGTGTCAAAATTGTGTCAAAATGTCAAATCTATCCCCATGTTCTATGAAATTGTTACAGTATGAAACCTGATGAGCAGCAGATTTGTGAGTTTATGTATAGATGAGTAAGAAACTGCTGTTTGCCAAGAGTCAAGCCCTGCAATGTGTCCCCAACATGGGGTCTGTAGTGTGGCAGACTATTTGATCAGACAAAGATCATGGGGTCAGTGCAAAAGTATTCTTGCTTGACCAAGCATAACACTTGAGGTGTTCTGGTGGAAAGTAAGATTTGTTGCAGAAGCAGCGTGAAGATAAGCTCCCTACAGGATTACCTTTTCCCAGGTGCTTTCTGAGACTAGCTCTGGACCCAAGGGCTTTATGTATGATTACTTGGAGTGAAATCTTGGACACTATAATAAGCTGGCAGTTTTCATTCCAGGGGTACTGCCACAGAACATTTCAGAACCAAAGTAAAATTCTGTACTCAGAGCTGCTAATTTTGTGTCTGAAGGTTTTGGGGAAGACTGGGTGAGCTCTTTAAGCTCTCCTTTAAAGTTTAGGATATGGTTATGCAGAGCAAGAATCTGTTTGAAAGAACTGTTATTCTGACAGAGTTCCTCAGAGGAGTTAATGTTTGCCTTCTAGTTCCTTACTTCCAGAAGTTCAATGTCATTAGTAAAACTTAATAAAATGGTCTTGGAGATACCAGTGATGCATCTCCTAAGAGGCGTTTTATGTAATCTTGTCATTATGTAAAGGTAGTGAACTCCAGGTCTCTATTTATTTTTTGGGGATATTCTCTGAATCACTTCCTTCAGAGATGATTTAGGAATTTAAAGGCGAGCAGGGAGAGACAGACACAGACTATGTACTTCATCACATTTCTTGAAGGCACATTAATTTCCAGAAGGAAGCTATGTACCTCAGATGTTTCCAAAGGGTTTTTCCCTAGTTCCTCAGCAGTACTGTCAAACTCTCACTTTGTGAAAATACTCACAGGGTCAAATGTTTTCATATCAGCACATTTCTAAGTGCATTACATCATGTATTTCCATCTCTGTGAAATGGAGCACAAGACTTTACCTCCAAAAAGTAAGGGAAGCTCCCTAGGGAGGAGGCTCTCTTGCCTGCTCAAAGAGGATGCTGTTCTGAAAGATGCATAAGTATCACTTTTCCAAAAGCCACTTGCAGCAAATGCTATTTAATGAGTATTGTGCATTTCATGCCATAGGGCAATTGCCAAATGTATAAAGATGGTTTGCTCTTTGGCTGATCACATCTGAAGCTCCTTACCAGCATAATCCTGAGAAGGATACTGCTTGCCAGCTATAGTGAGAGCCATGCTGAAGGACAAGGGAAGTTTGTCTTTTGTTGTTAATTCAGTGTTCTTCATAATGTTAAAAAAGGATGGTGCATGTCTGGGATGGACAGATCTAGCTACTAGTGTGTTTTGGTGTTGCATGCAGTGAAGCATATGAAGGTGTGAGGCTGGATTTACATACTGGCTAAGGCTTCTTGAAGAGCTGCTGTGGGTGCAGTGGGTCCCCTGTGCAACTAGTGCAAGAAGGACTGAGATATTTGTTACATTAGTTACATAGTTACCCCAAGGATTTCCTGTAACAGAGTTGTATCTAAACATGGCGCTTTTTACAGCATTTAAAACACATTCCAGCTTCCTATGCTTGTAAATACTTTAATATAATAATGTCCTTATCTCAGTGAAGCAGGATCAACTAACAGAATTGTTGGCTGTACTACATCTAAGCAGTCTGCTAGAAATACAACTTCAGTAAGCATCAAAACAATTTTGTCTACTTTGGGATTTTCCCACACTGGGAACCTGACGGTTAACCTTTTGGCCACCCAGCATGAAAACAGAATTGTGCTACTTTTATCTACATGGGAGCATATTAAATAAGCCTGAAGTCAAATATAAACGAAGGAAGTTAGGAGCAGCGTTGCTTTGAAAACCTTTGTATTTTAATAATTTGCACAGATTCTCATTGATGGAAGACAGATTACTTTGCAAACAAAAATTCAAAGAAAGTTACTCACTTGAAATAAATTAAAGATTAAACTACGGGAGCAAACATATTTTTGACTGCAAGGAAAATGTACCTTTAGGAGTAAACGTTGGCTTCTTTAGCTAAATTAGACTCTTCTTTATCACAGTTGGAAAAAGCAAGATTTGACTTGGAATAAAGTTGTGAGATTTTATGTGATACTGCTGGAGCTTTTTGCCTCACATGCACACACAGAATGTATATTTTTAACTATTTGTTGTGTAAAATATTTTGCATTTTTTGTGGATATTCTCTGAATCTTGGAATTGGAGTACTGTTCTGGGTTTCAGCAATAGATTCTTGTAGATTACTTCTGCAGAGCTTGTAGGCATCAAATTTTTAATTTCCAAGAATCCTGTATCTGGCATTTAAGCTTATCTCTATGAGAAAACTGGATATTTTGTCACAGAATAAAACTTACTTATTACTGACCTAATGTTACACAAGACTCACACTTGACAAAGAACATTTCTTCTGTGCTTTTTAATAAAAAAGCGTAATGAGGTACTGCTTTATCTTCTGCACTTTACTCCCACTGAATTTGGGCCATATCATTGCCATTTTTTTATATTTTCAGATAGTTCAGTGTCATAACTACTGCAATATTTTAGCTATTTCAATGTCACTGTGGGCTCGTGCCCTGTGTTGTTAGGCCTTACACTGTGTTATGAAAATGTAAAGTTTCTGCATAGGTTTCACAGGAAAGCCATACAAATTAATTCATGTTATACTAAATTCTGAAAGGAAATGTTTCTGAGATGAGACAGTCAGTAAAATGGGACCAGAAACAGAGATTAGCCCATACTTCAAGGAGCACATGGAGACCTTTGGTGAGAACACCAGATTTTCAGGGCATTTTGACCTGTCTCTATTGATAGACACAGTACATGAAAGATGAACCCAAAAGGGGAATGGGTTTTGAATGCTGAATTTGCTTGATAAAAAGTCTAGATTGTCTTCATTCAAGTTTTTGCTGTGAATTGAGGGAGAAAATACTGAGGAGTGTCACTCTGAAGAGGTTCTGTAAGGAATGCTTTCAAAGTTGATTGACTTAAAAATGTCAATTGTCTGTAGCAAAAGCCTTCATCTAAAGGACTACTGCTTTGTGACACATGTGGTGGTATTATTACAACAAGCAGGGCTTTAGGTCACCCTCTTTAAAAACAATACTTGCAGAAAAGAGGTTTTAGTGATTATATAAAATCATTGAAACATGTTAGTGAGAAAGCATTATCATCATATTTTCATTTGCATAATAAATTTGTAACTTTTGAGGTTTCTCCTAGATATTTTAGGCTATTTGTTATATGTTTGTTGCATAGATTGACAATGACAGCACACCCAATCCAAGAAGGATACTCTCCCTTCAGAGAAGTACCCTGCCAAATTACTATTTGATCTTCAGTTTAATTTTTACTTACCTTGTTTCAATAAAAAATGTTTCCCTCTGTTTCTTTTGCCTGAGTGTGATTTTGATATAAGTGTTGAATCTATTTAATTCATTTTAGACAGGGTTTTGAAATATCATCCATGGGAGAATTCGATGTGTGCATACACCATTCTGTGTTAGGGAACAGCAGGAAAATAGGCCATGGTAATTTTTTCTGTTCAGCTGATTTAAACACCTGAAACAGGTGCTGTGTTCTCTCTGCAGTCCTTCTGCAAGAGTATGGCACAGGAGGATGGGGTGAAATGTGGAGCAACAAGGTACCAGAGTTTCAGGAAGGAAAGGCAGAAGGATGATAACCATTAGTTGTTTGATTACAGCTCTTAACACTTAAAATTTTTTGAGAATAGGGAAAAGATAATATGTTGTTCATTAGTTCTTATAAGCTTCAATCTTGTGTCATTTTGTTTACTTCTTGAATTGTGAAGCTGAAAGGATGGAAAGTTTGTTTACCAGCTGGATTCTTAGTTTCATCTGTGGACTTTTTTCCCCTATACTTCTAGTAACAAAGCAGGTCAATGTACCTGTGCAGGTAAACCAGAGATAAGCAGCTATGCCTAAAATTAAGGTAAAACTGCTATTAGGAGATTTGTGATTTTCTGTGTGATAGAAATGGGCTTGTCTGTTTTTTAAAAGACAGAGAATTGTAACATGATACATGATAGTAATTAGTAGGCATGATCTCCAAGAGGATTGGTAAACATGTAGCATAAAAATCTGCCTTCATTTGTTTGTCAGAGATGTGATTTCATGAAAGTTTTTGAAAATACTTGCTAATTACAGAGGGATTTAGTCTGGATAAGCTCTTGAAACTTCAAATAGAAATTTGAAACCTAGTGATTCCTGTTCACTCCTTCACCAGCAGTACCTTCCCTGAGGTATTCAACATCTACTTTCTGTGTCTCATTTACAGAATCACAGAATGGTTTGGAGGGGACCTTAAAGGTCATCTAGTTCCCCCACCATGGACAGGGACACTTTCCACTAGACCAGGTTGCTCAGAGCCCCATCCCACCTGGCCTGGAACACTTCCAGGGCATCCACAGCTTCTTTGGGAAACCTGTGCCAGAGTCTGAGCACCATTCTTTTCTTCACAGTAAAGAATTTCTTCCTAGCATCTAATCTTACTCTACGCTCTTTCAGTTTAAAGCCATTCCCACTTGTCCCATCTCTACGTGCCCATGTAAAAAGTCCCTCTCCAGCTGTCTTGCAGACCCCCTGTAGGTCCTGGTAGGATGCTCTAAGGTCTCCCTGAAATCCTTCAAGCTGAACAATTCCAACCGTCTCAGCCTCTCCTCACAGGAGATGTGCCTGTTGTGTCCATTGCTACAGTAAGATTGCCCAAGATGGGCATAAATATGAAACAAATCAATCAAGAGCAACTGGTGTCACTAAGGTTTTCACACTTGCCTCATTGCATTATCATTTGCAAATGTTGGGGAAAAGATGTCTCATTGTTACGTGTTGAGATGAACTTCTTAAATGAATGCCTAAAGAAGTGCAAATTGAGGTAATACTTTAGAACATCAGGGTTTTTAATTAAAATATCTGTTAGTTCTCAGTAATTATGGCTTTTATACAAGAGAAAATGTTCTGTATGATACATAAATTATTAAGAATAACAGAAGCAGTAAAGCTCTTAAAAGAAATTTGGATAAAAAATAATATTATTTCCAAAGAAAGTTTTATTTGTCAGTTTGCTAATTGTGTGCCTGGAGTCTTCTGCATCCAAACTTTGCTTTTATTTGGACATTTGGAGTATGGACCAATGATCCAATACATATTAAGCCTTGGTTACATTTATTTAAATTCATGTTGGATCAATAGCAGAAATAAGTTGTTTTGATTCTTTCAGATAAAACCACCAAGTTCAAAATAGAGTGGTGTTTTTACTCCTTGCAGTAAAATAATGCTTAAGATCAGTTTTCCCTCACTTGAAGCAGGTGGAGCTTGCTGCTGGAACAGGTGGTATTTTCTTTTATCATAATCTGTAAGCTCCTGTGGCCTAGGTTTTGAAACAAGTAACTGTTTTCATGGGATATATCCAGGCATCTATCTGGCTTAAAAATAACACCACCAAAAGAAAAGTTTGCAGTCAGACCAGTTCCCTTATCTAGTTTGATGCTTGTAAAAGTGCGCATAAAGCACCAGAGCAGGGTTGTGCAGACATTGGGCCTTTAGGGAGGTGCTCCTCTTTGTGGAGGCAGGCTGTATTCATGTCAGGTAACAATGATTTTGAGCCAGACCATGAAATATTGGCATTGCTATATAGTCAGAGGGAAACTAGATTGAAAAATGAGGCAGAAATTAAGGCTTTGCAGACCTGAGTGCTGAGTACATGCATAAATTGTAAGCATGTCTTTAGAATTCCATGTTTCCAGCCTGTTATTTTATACTTGTAGTTGCATTGAGTCCTTAAGATAATGTTGAAATATGTGTCTGAGAATTTAGCAAATGTTTTTCTGAGCGTCTCAAGCGAAATATTAAGCAGTAGTACCTGAGACAGTGAGAATTTCTTGAGAGCAAAGAATCTCAAGATGCTCTCTAAATACTGACAGTGGTCAAAACTAAAATGATATTTGAGAGATACATTATCTAGAGATTTCTGTGATTGTGTATGATTGATTATGACTGATAACGATTGTACACACCATGTGTGTAATATGGCCTTGAAGCTGTTTCTTTTCTGCAAATTGACCTTAGAGAAATATTGCTTATTACTCATGTTTACAACCTGACTGTATTCACAAGCATGTTTGTAATAGTGATAACATACATATCAAAAAAAGAGATAGATTATTGAACTTCAAATACAGAGATTATCAGTTGTGTCACTACAAGTTCTGTCAAAACAACTGAGTTGTATAATTCCCACATGAAGGCATAGCTTGAATGCCACTTGGACTGCTGAAGGATCAGTAAGACCAAAATATTCAAACAGTGAGATAGGACAGAAATATTTTGTCTTGCATGTGAGTATGTTAGAAAAGAATTCAGCTTATTTCTGTCACTTTAAGATGATTTTTAAGGTCTGGCTGTTAGACTATTTTTTTCTCCCCATATTTAATTTGGTAATCATTTGAAAATTATAAAAAACATTAAACACTGGTTTAGAGCTGTATCTCAGGTAGAAGTGCAGAATATTTGTAGAGCAGTCTACTGAAAACTAAATTATTGTATCGACCTTTCTCTTAATCTTACTTTCTATCTTTCTATGACAGGTTCATTTGTTGGAACAAAACATTTTGATACGTACACACATGGAGCAATGATTTTGAAAGTACTATAGTCAGTCCAGAAAGACAAATACACAGTCAATAATATTTTGTCCTTGTAGAAGGCTGGATAAAATGTCCTAGATAAGGTATTAAGTAGTTAGACTCCCCTATAAAACATCCTTTTTTTCCCTCCAAATAGAAGGTGTTTGACCTCTTCTAGACATACACATTTTTATGTTTCTCTTCTAGAAATCTAATTTAATCTCCTAGTTACAACTGAGGCCATAAAATTTTGTTTGACTGCAGTAGTCTCTCCAGTGTTTTAAGGATGTTGTTTAAAAAGCTAAAGAATAGTGAGCCTAGATCTTTGACTACTCAGTGTAAATGTGTCTCTGTTTTTAATTGCTGAAATCTGTAATCTGTTCTTAGAAGGGTTTTGGAAAACCAATTCCTGTTTGTATTTGAGGACAGTTGTCTCTTAGTGGACAGCCACTGCAGACATCTTCCAACTTATGTTTGGGTTTAGATGCCTCTCTGAAAAATAAAGTGTATTTGTCTGTTTTCTTAGTTGTTAAAAGAAAACATAATAATGTTAAATTGTGTGTTCCTTAGTTAGGCAGATGGAGAATTTCAGGAATACTGTATTAAATGACAGGATGAGCAAGTTGGGAGATTTCATTGATAAAATGCTGCTTTCATATTTTAACATAAGGGGGGAAGTTCCCTATATGATTGCTCTTCCTTCTAGGAGGTAGTTTAGGTTTGTTTTTTTCATCTCTGAAAAAATGGTGATACTTATATTTTCTTGCAGATAATGATTGCATAGAGGAGCTTGCCTCATTATGGTCTAAAAAGAGTTTTCAGATAGCAGTAGCATATTTTCTATTAAACATTTAGCAGTGCAACAGAAGGATGTGAGAATTTAGAACATTTACAGTTTTGTACTGCCAGGTTTTCATTTAAATCAGCTGAATGGGAAATATAACAGAAACTCCTGACATTGACTGTCATGATATGTGAACTTAATGCTATATTATACTTTTGTAACTCTGGAATTATAATTATACTCTTCCCTTCTCCAGTTCCCCCAGATATGGTAGCTTTACACTGGAGGCCTATTATATAGTATATTTGGAGTATATAGTATATTTGGAGGCCTATTACTGTCTACAGCTGCACTCTATATTAAGAAACAATATAGATAAAGTATTACTCTGTTCTCTTCTGGAACTATTAGAAAACTGAAATAGTTTTAGCAGAGTTGTTTGAAGTCTTCCTGCTGAAGTTACAATGACTTCCTTCCCCTTCTTCTATGAATTTCAGAAGCTGAAATTCTCTTTTTAAATTTTTTTTCTTCTGAGGTTGGGTAGTAACATCAATTTCAATACACAGAGATTGTTGCTAAAGTTGTAGAAGACTGAAAATGATAGCAGTGACATCCCAATTGTAGTTTCAGCTCTTACCATAAAAAAATACTTGAATGTGTTTGACTTTTTGAATTATCACATTTATAGTTACAGTTCCTTTATGGTAATGTGGCAATTGTAAATCAGAACCTTTTTCATAGATTAAAGCTCTGTCCCTCTGTCTTTGAAGGTTACAGAAAACAGATCAGACCTTGAAGATTTGCACCTTTATGCAACTCCACGGGAGCAACGGTTTCGTAGGTTTGCCAGTCTGGAATTTGAAGGACAGCTCTACATGACTCCATCCGACTTCATCCAGGCTGTTACAAGTGATGAACCCAAATGTAAGCAGGAGTTTTATAATGCTAAAACTGCTAGGGAAAATGTCCATGGTGTGTGTTATTTTCCCATTTGTTTTTGATTCCTACTTCTGTTTCTGATTGTAGTAAAATTCTTCAGAATTTTAATTGTGCCCAAATGCATACAAACAGTATCCTGATTGTTACTAGATTATAAGCATCTGTATGCTAGTTATACATTCTTCTCTTAAAGGTTGCAAAGAGCTCAACAGTCATGAAAGCTGGCAAGTTAATTTGTGCCGTTTGCATTGACACAATTTCTTTCTGGGCAGGCCTGTATTGCTGTTAAACTCTTGCTTCCTCTTCTGTATAGTTTCTCTGTAAGCAGGCGACATAGGCATGCTCTAAAAGACTTAAGATACAACATATAACTGTATCATGGCTTTCTAAGTAACATGCTTTGAGTAAGTGTTCTAGTCCCCCAGGGGATCAAATTCCTACACTTAAACATTGCCAGTGTTAGTACTATGTGTTTATTAATGAATAATTAGCTATCAACTTTAGGTCATTTATTATAAACTCTTTCCTTTAAGTATCAAAGAGTGACTAAATAGTCCCTTTCTGCTCTAGTTTGATTTCCTGGCCCTCAGGCTTGCAATGCATTGGTAGCAGCACCCAATGGGAATATCTTCGCTCAGGTGTGACATTTATAATCACTCACCTTAGGTTTTCCTTTCTTCAGTCTACACTGCAAAGCTAGTATAGAGCACAGTAAAAAGCAGTGCTAAAACAGTCAGTCAGAGGAAGCTTAAAATTCTGTGCAGATGTTGGATTTTTTCCCCTTTGTTCTCTTAACAGTAACAAAACAAGAGGAAAGAATTCAGCCATGGCACATCAGTGATCAAAACTTCTGTAACTTTTGAATAAAGATATAATCTCATTGTAGTAGTGAAGACAGAAGATAGAGCTTAGATGGTGAAAACTTGCAAAACTTTGAAAGTCTTACCAGAAAGCAAATATTTTTTTTTTTTTTGCCTTGCAGTTAAAAGAGAGGGCACAGATTGCTTATCACACAAGTTAATACAAATACACATCAGAACTTTTTACCTATTTCCTCTGCTCAGTCCTTCAATTCTTCCCTTTTTTGTTAGTGTGGAATTGGGTTTCACTGTGCATGGTCATGGTCATACGTGCTGTATATACTGGACATCATTAAAACATTTTGGTTTAACTCTGTTTTATAACAGTTTGATTGGCTAGACCACACTATAAGTATGGGTTGCTATTAACATTTTTCCATGCTAATGAAGTTTCTGCTTTCTCGTCTCACTAAGCAAGTATTCAGATTTTAAAAACAAAACCAAACTAAAAATCATTAATCTCAAACATTCTGTTTATCTCATGGAAAAAAAGAAGACATCAAGTTGAACAGCCAGGCACCCTTCTGAATTCAGTGTAGCAAACTTTGTTTCTATCAAAATCCTTTCTGTTCATTCAGTTCACCTCGAAGACCAAAAGCAAAACTAACCTGGCTGTCTTTTATGTTTTGTGGTATCAGAGATTACATGGCTTGCATAATTATTTTAAGGGATTATAACTAAGTAGAAATGGATCGCTTCGTTCTAGTGCAGGTCATATTGTCTGGGACATTGGGACAGAAGGCTGATAAATAGGAAGTAATAGCTGAAATAGATGACCCACAGATGGCCACATCCAGCTTCTCATCTTTGGCTGTGGTAATTTTAACCTTTGTATTTCAGCATTGCCAAAGTACCACTTTGTCTTCTTGGGCAACTCAATTTTCTGTCTTGCTCTGTTGAAAGTAGTGCATTTAGGGAAGGAATTTTTCTAATAATACATTCTAAAAATTTTATTTTTTATTTTTGGTGTCATTTTATAAATAAATTGTAAGTTGTATATAATTGGGTCCATTCAGGCTGATGTACTAGACCATCTGTATTTTGCATAGCAAAAAAAAAGAACATATACCTGGGGTTTTTGTGAAAGGACGTGAGTTTTGTCAAAAAGTAAAGATGCCCTTTGAAGTGTAATAATAGAAGGTCTTTATGTCTGCTTTATAGAAAAGCTAATAATACTAGGCCTGAATGATATTTGTGATGGAGTGAATGTGTCTATTGTGATTGATTTACTTTGGAAGTCATGTAAATCCTACAAAAGTCAAGAGGGTGTTCACTTCCTTTTTTGATTAAACACTAACTAACATGGTAAGAGTAGATTTTCTTTTATAAAATATAAGTTTTGACTCCAGGCATTTATTACATAAAATATTAAATAAATGCTGTAATTGACTTGCTTCTGCCTTTATGGTGCAGGCTTTCATTTGGGAACATACATTATTTTTAAGAGTCATTCTTGATACATTTTTATAATCTGAATGTGTTTATATGTGAGAAAGCAAATTAAGAAAAGATGAAGTATTTTTTTTCCCCTTCGTGCTAACTATAGTAAATTTAGCTTAATACTGAGCTGTAAGAAGTGTGTATACATATATATACACACATAAATCTTCACTTGTCTAGAAAGAAAATACGTATATAACATATGAGACTGTGAAATTATCTGATTGGAAGATTAGATATATTTATTCTCCAAGTTTTTTATGGTAGGCATAAGCATACATCAATTTATCTGGCAAATGAGATTTTTTACGGGACTTAATTAAGCTGAAAAGCTTATGAAAATCTGTTAGATCATAATATGATGTTGTATGACATAACTCCACCATGGTTAGAGTGGGATTTGTCAACAGTTATGGTGTAAACCTTTACCAAGATGTAAAATTAAAATTAAAGTTTCTAACCCTGAATTGATGAAACACCATAGTGGGTAGCTTGTGTATTGTTTTAATTATTTAATGGAGCATGAAGTTCATTATGAGAAAAGGAGTTCTAATAACACAGTGTGTTTTGCTCTATAAAAAGAAGCCTTTACCCACCAAAAAGTTATGGATTTGATCACATAAAATGCTACTTTCTAGACCTTTGTGAATTCTGATATTCACAACACCTTATCATAATACTGAATCTGTACAAATATTTGTCTTGAGAAGGTGGTGATGAACCTCAGGTTTTGAATTCTTGAACGGTTATGGACAACTCCTGTTCAATTATAACTTCCAAAGAATTGAGCCTGACAGAGACTGGAAAAGGAATCTGAGTTAGTAGGAAGGGTTGAAGGATGTCTTAGCACTTGATGTAGTTTCAAGGGCTTTTTTTCTGTATTTGCTTTTAAAAGTGTGTGTAGTCCATGAAGCAAGGGTCATAATCCAGGTCTCCTTCCAATTTGCATTTTAATACTACTACTACTAAGTAATCATTTCATAGTATTGCTACTGGGGTTAGCATGAATGCCCTCTGTTTCCTCTTAAATGTTTTAAGGATGTATTTTGGAGGTTGAAAGTCTTTTCCCTCATTGAAGCAGAGTTGGAATAAAAAACTGCATCTGAATTGGTTCTTTAAAGTTAGGACTTTAGGTATGTATTAAGTCAAAGGGGTTTTTAATAACATAAAGACAATTACATTCATTAAGTAAGGCAAATAATTCTTTGTCTAGAAAACACACTATAGATGTAGTCCAATTTTTATGACACTACATTGGCATAACTAAATTTTGTGCATTCATAACTTCTTTTGTTGCAGATGCTAAAAAGTGGCGATCCCTTTCAAAGCAGGTGAGCAATAATTCCTGTGTGGTCTTATAACCATACATTTTGGTAGTTGATTTTGTTCATGATGTAAATGTAAACACAGGAGTGTTTAATTTCTTCATTTTTGTCACTTCAGACTCAGCTGAATCCAGACTCTCAGATAATTTAGCCACTGCCTGTTTTGTTGGATTTACTGACTTTCTCAAGCATCTGTCAGTTTCTCCCTCAGTCTATATCTGGCTGCATTTCATAGTGTCTAGGTGTAATAGGTGCATCCAAAACTGCCTGAGATATTTATTCCACTCTCTCCCTTTTGTGGTGTTTAAGTGCCTTTTTTTTTTTTTTTTAATTAATTACTGAAAAAGGACTCTCTCTGTTTCCCTGTATTTTAAGTAAAGTACATTCATATTCATGGGTGAAGCTTGCTTTAGTTCAGGTCAAGCATTTTAAAAGAACAGTTGCTCAGATATTGTATGAAAACCCTACAAAATCCAGGGGGACTTATCCTTGGCTTCAGTCAATATGAGCAGTGGTGAGTTATTTCAGCCACAAATACATTGCATGCGTCTCTCCAGCTCAGCAAACACTTAGAATTCATGTAGATGAGTAATTCTTGCAATAATCATATGTGCAAAAATTTATGGAGTGCTTGAGTACTTCATTGTGGTAACTGAAGTTAAATTAACTGGTAGATTTGCATGCAGTTCCTTGTCTTTTATATTGATATCCTAGAATTTAATCATAATCTATTAACTACTTCATTAAATACTGAAATATATGATTTTTAATTTTTTAAACGTTGTTTTTTAGGAACTGAATCAGATCCTTATGGAGACACCACCGGTTTGGAAAGGATCATCCAAACTTTTCCGTAATCTTAATGAGAAAGGTGATTGAGGAGAATTTATTTTCCTGAACCAAATTATCATTCTTTTAACTTTTTTGTGATGATGTACTTTAATCTGAGTCACATTTTCAAAAATGAAGTGTGCTGTTGCTTTCTACATTTTACAGCATGGAAAAGTTCCATGTGATCTCTACAGTGTTTCAATGGTGCCATCTTCCAACTACCCTCTTTAAGTGATTGGGGATTCAGAGTTTGTTAAGCTGATGTTTGAACATTTCGGGTTCAGTTTGTTGCCAAGAATGATCTCTGGACTATAGACAGAATATTCCAGTAAAGAAACTATATCTACTTCTGTTCAGTAGGTTCAATAATATGATTATTTCTAAAGACAGCAGTGGTATCTTATATCACTGAATAAGCATTTTTTACACAACACAAAGAGACAGTTACAGAAATGTTATATATTCCTTTAAACTCTGGAGATGAGAGCTTTGATAGCTTTTAAACTCACACTTATTGGTAAGAGAAGAGCCAAGAGTCGCTCCTTGTCTCCCTGTTGTGTTTTTTTTTCTTTCCTAATAAGCTCTATCACTTCACAACAAAAAAAAACCCATAGGGAAATAAAACAATGGCTTTAAAGATATTTATGATAAATAATCCACATAGTATTCAGAGTGGCAAAGGTGTGGTGTTGTGTTTGAAATATTTTCAAAAGCAGACACAAGTACTTGTTATACAAGAAAGACTCTTTATGGGTGTTTAAAATAAGCATGCCACCAACAGAATTCCAATCGAACATATGCATGTAATTGATTAATGTAACTCAAATGCAGCTCAGATTTGTGCAAGGAGTAAGTAGAATGGACATACTCTTTAAGGAAGCTCTCTAGTGCATGGAGGCACTCACTTTTTTCTTACTGCATCTGCAGCCAGCACTCCAGAGAGGCAGGAATTGGCTTATCTTTGCATTGTATTTCAGTGCACTTCTTTGCTCTAGGCTACTTTGTATATAGTCAGAACAGCTGACTTTTGAAATATTAATTGCATAAAAGTTCAGCCTCAGAATCTGTTAAATCAATACATTATCAGTTAAAAAAATGTATCTAGATGTTGCTTATTAAGTCTGTAGTAAAATGTCTGCAACATGCACAGTCTTGATTCAGCAGTATCTTACTCCAGTTTTCTGCCAGAGGAGTTCTGCAGAAGTTGATGGAATTGGTAGGACTCAAACTGTCAAAATAAGATGGTAAAATTAGTATTAGACTTTAGTAGCTGGATATCTTTTCAGCGTATTTTATGAAAAAGTGAGTTCTATTACCCAGTTTTATAGAAAATAGAAGAAAATATGATGGGTCTTGTGACCGATAGCATAAATTGGTGAAAGAAATTGAAATAGAATTCAAATCTCCTTAGTTATAATTTAGTCTTTATTTTTCTGTTTCTTACTCATTTTCCTTTAAAACATGCACATATGAAGCAAGTAGCAAAAGCCTATGTTCATTTATCTTGCCGTGGATTTATGTAATTCAGCTAAGGCACACAGATTTATGCCCATTGACCTCAAGTTTTTATTATGTTTTACCCTTGAGTACCCTCCTTCTCTTCTTTCTGATGTTAGTGTAAGTTTTCCTTTCCCTTCAATCATCATTTCAAAGCCTCTCTCCCATAACACTCAGAGCAATCATCCAGAACTATCTGTCTGCAACTACAATATGCCACTACAAACAGAAGGAGGGAAGGCTTTCAAGGCCATTTATACCTTTCTTCATACCTGTGATGGACTACTTGACAATTGCACTTTCTTCCTGTTTTACAACAAAAAAGGTGCCATCAAAAAAACAAAAATATATTTTTACATATATTGACTAGCTATTAAAGAATGTTTTCCATCACTGAATGAGAACCTTTGAGATATCTGATTTCTTGATAGGTGCTTGTCCAAACAGATTCCAGCAGGCCTTTGAAAACTTAATTTCTGCAAGCTGCTGCATAAAACCAAGAAGATAAAGCATAGAGCATGTGTTACTTAAATGACTGTATTTAATCATTGCTATCCTCAGTAATGTGTAAGTTGAGGAAAAGATTAAGTAGTATTAAAAAATTGTAGTAACTTTCCTAACTAGATCTACTAGCAGTAATAAAATACAGGTTCTGAAGACTGAAATTTGCTCTTAGATCAAAAGATGGGATGTGAAGTATAATGGAAGTAAAATCTACATGAATGATACAATGTTTTTAGTTTTAATTGTACAGGTTTTTCCCTGCAAAAAATTTCAGATGACTGCTCACCTAGTTTGTCACATATTCAGCGAAGTCAGATTTTAAAAGATATTTAAACATCCAAAGATGTGGCTGTTTATGGAAAAACTTTTGCACCTGACTTGGACTGAAATCAAGGAGACAGCCAGCAACTTTTGAAAATCCTTGCTGATAGACATCTTTACTCTCAGGCATCTAAATACTTTTTTTTCCCACTCTTTTGAAATAATCTTGTATTGTGGACTGAATTAACACTTCTGGTGGACAGACTTTGGAGGACAGACAATTATAAATTGTGAGAAATCAGAAACAAGTTTTCCTAGTTTAGCCTCAAAGGCCATTGGAGCTAAGGGCTTTTGGGAGAGCTGCAAGCCATTGTTTTCTGTTCTTACTGAACTATGAGATGCTTCTCTTCATTGCTGCTCTGGACATCCTGCAAGGTTCTCTACCCCTTACTTCAGAGCTAGAAAGGCACAAGTACAACTTGTGGTAGCAGATGTACTATTTGGGAATTGACTCCAGCTCTAATTTAAATTTTGCCTTAATCACTTCTGAAGAGAAAAGGAAGTGCCATTCCACAGTGTGGTTCCCTTTTTTAATCTTTGGAAAAACCCCATGGGATCAAGTTTTCAGTTAATATAGCACATGCACTTAAAAAGCACTTAATAAAGTCAAGAACTGTATTCAAATGGTGTGTAACAGAAGGAAGCACTATTAATGTTCTCAAAGTAAAAATTTTCATACTGTTGAAGAGTATTATTCATTAATTACTGGTGGGGTTTTTGGAAATAAAACTGAATAAATCATTTAGGTTAGCTTTTAAGAGTCTATCCAGATTCTGTTTAATGAGCTATGCTCTACTAGCTGGAAATTTACTTGCCATGTTTAATGTACTCCTCCCCTAAAATTCAAACACAAACAAAAAGCCCCAAGCCATAGATAAATATGTAGACAAATAACTGATTGACCAGGTTGAATAATTACATGCATACAAGTATGAATATGCATATGTACAGGTACAAAAATTCTTCCTATATATAGATTTACTATTTTCAAGTTTAGGATGTGAAGACAAGGTGAAACTAACATGGCATAATTTTTTTTTTTGTCTCCAGGTGTGATATCTTACACAGAATATTTATTCCTCCTATGTATTTTAACAAGTAAGTATTTTTTGAGAAAAAGTCTAAAAGATTCCTTGCAATTTCAAAGCTCTGAATATGTTGTTGCATGTTAAATTACACTTCCCGTCCCTGCATTTAGAGACACTACACCATACATCTCTTGTCCCTCTGTGCCTCTTTTGCCCTTCTGGAATCTTGTTTTATGCTTTATTTAAATGCATTATTATCTCGAATACTTTTTAGTGGTTATTGAGGAAGCTGTGCCATAACGTCCAGCTAAACCCCAGTTAAGAGCCTAAATTTATTTTCTTGTTTGAAATTCCTACAAAATTTGTAGCTAAATTTGCTGAAGTTCCTAAGGGACACTGACTATAAGGAGAACAGAAAGATACACATTATTGCTGTTTCATCTCACCAATTAGTGTATAATGGATAAACTCAAAGAGTTTATAAACTCTTTGGTAAAATATAAAGTAGTATCTTCAGAAGCACTAACAAAATTGGAAAATTACTCTTCTATCTCCCATAAAATTAAAGTAAAATAACTAAGAGTAAACTAAGCCTTATACAGCCTTTTTTTTTGTATTTTAAGAGGTGTTTTCTGGGAAGAAGCAAGGAATTTTACTTGTCTTTTTCACTTTTATGTAATTAAATAATTTTTGTTGGATTCATTAGTGGGGTTTTTTTGGACGTGAGCTGGATTCCTATTATGAATCAGAGCTGGAACTTGACCCTGAACCCTTAGTATCTTCCACTATGGGATCAGTGATTCTTCCATCATTTCTTTGTTATCTGAATTAACTTTTGGCCATAATTCATTCATATTGCAAATCAGTGGGTATCCCCAAAATGTTACCTAAAGGCTTTACTTACAGTTACCTTCAAAGTCACCACATTTTAGAAATAATTTAAAGTTCTAACCTGATCTCAAATTTCAGTGGCTCTAAGCATGTAAACAAGAAGTTGTGTCTTTCAGCAACATTTACTTTGACCAGAAGTTGCGTCCTGTACTTTTTTTTCAAAGTCTTTTAGAGTGTCTTTTAGAACACCTTTTTCATAGAAAATTTATTTTCTGCATATCTCTGTTTGTAATATAAAATGGACTCTACCCATGAACTAACAGTCTTTTGTGAGATATTATTCTTGAATATTTCATGTTCTATTTCTACTTTTGTGAGCATGCCTTCTGTTTGAATAACATGGGTTATACTGTTTTACAGATGTTGTGATTTGCATTAACTGTGTACACAAATATCCTGATTTAAATTAGTTGAGGTTCTGGCTTTTATGAAGGGACACCAAATAGTTTCTAAGAGTATTACAGTTGCTTTCTTTCCAAGGAAATAAATAATTGAATGCTTGGCATTTTTTTGGTAGAGCCACATGCAGGTTTTCGAATTGCTTTCAACATGTTCGATACTGATGGCAATGAAATGGTGGACAAAAAGGAATTCTTAGTGGTATGTATGTTTTTAAATTTATTTGCAGCTTTTGATGTAATCTTGAAACTAATGTGATGATGTCAGCAGTCGTGCAAATACTATCTACTTTGCTACCTATTCTTCACTGAATATAGTTGTTTATTTGCCTTATTTAATATAAATAGTTATTATAATGTATACTGAAAATAGAAGCTCCTTCTTAGAGTACACAGGAATGTTGTATGTATGTATGTATGTCAATTATTTTTGATATATTGGCCTAGTTTTTATTCTGGATCTTTAATTGCTACTGTAGTCACAGATAGGCTATTAAAGTAATAGAAATGTTTTATTGGTTAGCAGAGTTATCTAATTGCTCTAATGATGAAAGGACTTGTAAAAGAATCTTTTGCTGGGAGACCACCTCACTTTGCCATTCATTCTGCTGATAATTGCAAGTGACCCAAAAATATTGACTGACACAATGTGACATTATCATCTGTTTTGCACAAGATTTGTAATGAAATAAAGCATACTGTACATATATCTAGTTTAGCCTATAAATCCATATGCTGAAGGAATTTGCTACGCTGGGGTTCAGTGAGTTCTTTTTAAGGAGACTATTCCTACAAGTGAAATTGACTTTGACCTGAATGATTTCCACATACTTTGGAACAGATGGCAGGATACCTGGAACTTGGCAGTAGTTTGGTTGCATCCAAGGTTTGGTTACATGGCTAATTTGAAAGACACTATTTTTCAAATTAGACCTTTTACTCTGGTTTTGGCTTGGAAAAAGCAGTTCTATAAATTCATCTTAATAATTATTTAAGCAGAGTTTATTTTTGTCAGGTTAGAAATCTAAATAGTTCGGAAAAGCCTAGACTTTGAAAGAAGAATTCACATATTGTTGAGATTTTAAAATGAAGAAAAATTTGGCGCTTGAGAAAAATCTTGGAAAATCTTAAATCATGCATTATATATTCATTTTTATAATAATAACTCTGATAATGGCATCTTAAAATTTGAATACTTCATAAGTTTTCAGGTAATAGGATGCACCAAGTTCAGGAGAATGGTCTTTGCACTAACAAGAGAGCTATTTTAGATTTATGTTCATTTAATTTATTTTCTGATTTCAAAAGAAATGGGAAGACTAGTTAATGCCATTCTAAATAAATGCCAGTGATTGATCAAAAAAAACCAAAAGAAATGCAGAAAATTGACAACTCAAAGTTAAGGCTTCTCAGTTTACAATAACTGTGTGGCTTTATGTTAAAAAATGCACCATAAACCAGAGATCACTAAATTGTTAGTGTCCTTAGTCAGCAGCATCTGGGATTGCACTGAAGCACTCAGTTATGGTGAACATAGGTTTTGACATTTCTTTAGAAACTAACATTTAGAATTTTGGGGTTAGTGCTGTAGACAAACTTTCTGAAGACTACACTAGGCCTTAATTTTCTAATTACATCTGAACAAGTACAGATGATTAATGCAATAAAACATCTATAAGAATTGAATCAGATGTTGGAAAATAATATTTGTGTAAAAGACATAAATTTTATCTTCATACATTTTTGTGTAGTTGAGCTCATAAATACAGTGAGTACACATGAGAGAAAGCCCAGTGCCTTATTGAAGAAGATGGAGCAAAATACAAAGAATGAAACAGACATATGGAATGTATTCAGGTGTCAGAGCTCAATTTATTTAAAATAAAAACACCTTAGTTTCTTGAGTGTAGTTTCTTAATTGATTCAAATAAACTATGCTAACCTTAAGAAAATAGAAATATGAAAGAAATTGTCCTTAACATGCTCAACGTCCCTCAATTCTCCTTTTCAAGGAACTGAGATCTGGGAGCTTGTTCTGGTGACATGGCTTAAGCAGAACAGGTGTCTGCCTAAATTCCAGATTTATTTTGGAAGGTGACGCCACTTGTAAATTGTGGCATGTGGGTCATTTTTTGTATTCTGTTATTAAATGTACACATCCTGGTATGTGCTAATTCTTTATAAGCATCTCCTCCAGTTGAAGGAACAAACCAACAAACACTGGATTAATTAACAAAAGGAAAAAATGGAGGAAGAAGATGAAGAAAAAAAAGCAAGAATCATTCATGATTCAATTAAACATTGAAAAAAAAAAAAAAGGAAGTTAATACGAAAGTAGAAGTCAATTCAATGATACTGCAGCTGTGATAGAACTGGCCCCTGAACATGCATTTGGCATCTTTACTCACCTTGCTTGAATATAATGTATCATATCCTGTGTGCTTGAAAGAAGGAGACTGTTCAAAAGTTGCCATTTGGACTGCCCCAACATTTGCAAAATATTTATCCATCAATTACAAGCAGCTATCACAAAATTGGTACTAAATGCTGCTCAGTTTTACAAATAAAGAGACTTTGAAGAGCTTTGTTTAGGGATCACGTGTTTTGTGATTCTTGAGGAAAACAGTATGTGTAGTGAAGAGCTGAGAAATACTTTTTTTTCCTGGTAACAACTGTATTGTTTTTGTAAATTAATTTCATGGTGTTTGGGCTTTCCTCTTTGCTTATGTCATAGGGGTGAGGTCAGGGAACAGAAGGATTGTGTTGCCCTGTCACTGGAGATCTTGTTTTTGCTGCCTTCAGCAGTCAATTTCATTATCCTGTTTCAAACAATGTTCCGATGAAAGTACTCCCAGACCCTTTTTGCATTCACTTTTTTTTCACTCACTGGTATCTTATAGCACTCTTTCTGAACAAAAGATCCATTTCCAAAAGTTTAGGAAGGGCTTTAATAATGCATGCAACAGAATCCTACTCCTTTTGCCTCTGTGGCAGGGGAAATACATCCAAGGATGCCTTGCTTTTTACTGATCTTTTTTGGTTTTTCAATTACTGCCACTCCTCTCTCCTGCTTGATGGCTTGCCACTTCATTTTTCACAAGGGATTTTCTTACCATTTCTCTCTGTTCATTTAACTTTTTTCTTTGCATTGTTCTGGGTTGCGAACTGTGTAGTACTCTATCCTGTCATGACTCTTTCCTTGTTGGCATGAGCTACAATAACTTGTGCCTGTAGGTTTGCAAAAAAATTTTGAAAAAATGTACCAAGGTCTGTAATTTATCCCATACTCAAAAAAATAGGTGTTGTGATACACAAAATCTTCTGGTCTGTATTTGCCTTACAGGTAATCCCAGAACTCAGTAGTCAATTCTGGAAATTCATAAAATGTTTTTTATAAATGTGTTTGCTACTTAATCACTAAACATTGAATTCTTTCATTTCAATTTTGTCATACCCCTGCAGTAAAGCTTGCTGATCCCTTTTTCTTAGTCATCTGCCTTCTCTGAAATAAAGATCTCCTGAAATTTAGTTTGGAAAATTTCCTTGCAAACTTTATCACAGACTATTTATGTTTCACATTCCAATCCTTGTGGAGCTCTGTGTACATGCCATTACATTATCAGGTTTTACCAGACTCTGGTAGGTAAAATTGCACCTTTGAAAGGACTGCCACAATTGTGTCTATATGCCAAGGTATTTGGTTCTGAAAATACCATATTCTAGATAGGACAAGTTTCTCAGATCAGGCCCACTTAGAGGATAACAAATGCTACACATGACAGTACAATATTTTCACGTGCAGTTTTTTAAAAGCTGAAGTTCTAGTAGAGACCTAGATGGTATCAGAGTTAATACTGCTTCTCTTGCTAAACACCATGAGACCATTTTCTAATGGTTTGGGAACATTCATTGGTGCTACTATAAACAAAAATGCCTAAATAAAACAGATTCTTGCAAAGAAAGATAAGCGCAATCCAGTTCTTACTCTGAAGACTTTACAAAAATAAATGTGTTCAAGAATCTGTATGTTTGAAATCTCGTATTTGAGGTTTTCTCAGAAGTCATGTTTAAAGCTCTTCATGTTGAGATAGTTGTGAAAGGGGTATTTTACAAGACCTGAAGGTATTCTTTGAACAGACTTGAAAAGAAAGGGTACTTGATAAATTACTCTTGAGTAGTAGTTTGTTGCGGCTGAAGGGGAATGTTTCACCCCCACCAGGTGTTTCTACCCCTCCCTTGTGCCAGCAAGAGTAAAAACTGATCAGGCTGGAAACTAATATGAAAAAAAGATTGATCCAGCTGACTACAAAACCACACAGATACTAATTAGAACCTGACAAGAAAGGATGTGCCTTGAGGTGGTGAAAAAGGGTGGAACTTCCCCTTTTTTATATTGGCCTGATTGGCTAAATAAGACATTCTTAGTATTGTGTTCTAAACTAGAATTGTTACCCTTACTTTGTAGAAAAAAATATTTCCTTTTTCCCTTTCTGTGTGTTGATTTAAGTCACAGAAGGAACATGAAGGCATGACTGTGAACAATAAAGCATCATTGAAACTCTGATATTTCAGTAAAGATCTGCATTTTAGTACTGTTTGTAATGTTCCTTATGATGAAGGTTATTGTTATGCATGTGAAAACAGGCTGAACACTAAATATGAACAAAATGGTTTGGTTTGTAGCTCCAAGAGATCTTCAGGAAAAAAAATGAGAAGAGAGAAAAAAGAGGAGATGAAGAAAAACGTGCAATGCTGGTAAGTAAAATCAGAAAAGTTGCATCTGGTAGTGTGTTTCCTTCTTTTGATGTAGGACAAAATTATCTGTGTATATATTTCACTGATCACTTTTTAAAAATTCATGTTGTTAAAAGAATCTGTGTAAATTTATATGTAGAAAAAACTAATATTTAGCCTAAACTGCAGTTACTGGTAAAAAAAGAATAAGTGGTTCATATGAAGGAAAACATAGTGTTTAAATACTGTAGTATATGTTATGACAGTAGCATTGATTCCATTTGGAGTTCAGAAATCTAGGGAAAAGTGAATAGTAATGTTTAAGTGTTACTGTCTATAGCAGTGAGAGATCTCAGTGGGAAGACCTAGTTATACACTTGCTTTCAGAACTAACTGAAGCTGTTCCTGTAGAACTACTGATCCTGGTGCTTGTTATCCACATAGTAGTTTTAAAATAGATTGTGAAATGTTACAACTGAACTTAGATTTTATATTCAAATTTAATTTCTTACTAAATAATGCTTATGACCAATGCAAAATATATTAATCTGAATAGATTTTTATGGAATATTGGGTACTCACATAATGTCAAATTTGCATTTCATGCCAAATAATAAAAAAGGTAATTCAGAAATAAACGAGTCTGTGGTGATTTGTCTGAGGGATGGCAGCAGTGACAGGTTCTTCTTTTACCATTGGAAAAGTAAATATCAGGGACAAATCTCTGTCAAGCCCAGAGCAGGAAAAAAAATGTTCATTTGCAATTTGTGTATTTATGGAAAAAATTCCTTATTATAAGAAACATTTTGACATATCAGCAAAGCTTCTCAGTGTCCATTATATTTTTGCCAGCATCAGGGCTCAGTCTCATTTCTTTGTCCCTGAAACTCCAGAAAGTATGATTTTCAAGAATTAATACTTTTTAAACCTTCCCTGAGAAAAAAAGGAAGGATTTTTTTCTTCCCACCTAGAGAGCTCTATCCTGCTCAGATTTTCAAAACTGTAGGTCACTTGTTGAATCTCTGATAGACTGTTTATTTTGAACAAAGGAAATGTATACCTACAGGAAGAGCTTTTGGAAAATTTCAAGATTGCAAAGTCCTGAGGGTAATCTCTAAAAATCTGTACTTCTCTTTTGAAAAATTGAAAAGTAAGACTGGAAATAAACCATTTTTTTCTTCACTGTCATTTTGAAAACAAATAAACAAAAATACTAATAATATTTAAAGTGAAGGTTTGCTTGTCTTAACTTATTCTGTTGTGTTTTTTTCCTCCTTCTTTTGTCTTCATTCTGACATGTGATACTTGACTTGGCCCATTTTTGCTGTATGTCAGCGTCTTCAACTTTATGGATATCATACTCCTACTAACAGTGTATGTACTCTAATTATTTTCAATTGATGCAGTATTCACCAGTGAGATGAAATAATATGCTATAAGAAAATTTATTGTATTTATCTTTTTCATCAAGTAAATTATTTCTGCTAATCAGTAAAAATGTGAGGAACCTTGACTTGCATAAAAGATTGTTGCATGCATGCTGAACATGCAAGCCTATTGGGAGGAAAGGTTGCTCTCTATTTATATGAAATGGAGGAAACTATATTTTTAAGAGAAAGTACAAAATACATTTCAATAAACTATAGGCATATTTTTAATTAATGTGTGTAAATTAAGTCATCCTGCATGAGTCATTTGATCCATCTGTTTGTTTCCTTGTGTATAGTGTGAATAATTAGTCAACTGAATCCTTTGCCTCTTTGTTGCCCCCCAAAAAAGAGACCTGAAGAGAGCTTTCCTCTTTTTTTCCTCTTTTTTTTCCTCACCTACAGAAAAAATACATAAGAACTTTCTGTGCTGAATTATGAAAGGATTTTACAGAGAATATTCCCTGTATTAGTGACAATTAACTTCTTTTCAATCATTTTTGAGGGGTGAAAAAGCGAAGCAGCAAGAGATATGAGGTTTTAATGTCCTCATCATAACCTAATTGATTTCTGGATCATGGCAGAAGTAAAACAGTTTTTAAAAAACAGACTAATTTGATATATACATAGAAGAATTCATCTTCTTGTGACATTATTGTGATATTCCAAGTGAGGGGATGGAATCCAGGAGAATTAGATGACTCCTGAAATTCTAATTTTAAGATTTATTTCTTTATATAATTATTCACAAAAATGCACAGATTTATTTCTTGTGAAGTTGCCACCTACAATTTGAGCAATATGCAGGAAGTAAGTTTGTTGAATTAAAATATGCAGTTGACGTGATGTACATAATGCAATGTTATAAGAAAAATGAAGTAGAATATGCAAGGGCTTATGATTCAATAGATTTCAGATCGGGCTTTACTGTAGCAAAACTTTCTGGACAGTGATTGCCATATTCCCATGCTTCCTCCTGTTTCAAACAGAAACCAAACTAGTTAGGCATTCAACCTACATAATTTTCAGCTTCAGTAAAAAATCACCTTTTTGACTCCAGCCATGTCCATGCACTTTACCAAGATAAAGCCCAGGTTTGTGCCATGTTTTTTACCCTCCTACTATCTGAATGGAGATCTCCATGCAAAGGAAACTCAGGTGTATAGGAATTCAATAAATCCCTCATCTCTGAAAATTGATATTTTGGGGTTCTATTTCTCCTACTGAAACAAGAAGTGTAGCAGTCTTTTGTTTCCCTTGATGTCCCAAGGAGTTGAAGATACACAGCTGCCAAGGAGATGCAACCCTAAAATGTCTGGGATAGTCCAATATTCTGTTTCATGCCTGAGGCCCTTCTCACCTCATCTTACAAATCAGGTCTAATTTTTTTAAAATGTGTTGAGGTCCGTAGGCCATAAAAAGCATATGGTGGTGTTTTAAACAGGTTAAATATTTTAGTATTTTCATTTGCATAGGTTAATTCTATCATGTTTTGGTGCATACTGCATTTGTGTCTAAGACTCTTTGGCATGTATTGCATGAGTGCTTTCATTGGCCAAATGCCAACCAGAACATGATAACTATGATGTGATGCATGCAATAGAAATAAAGTGTGCATGCCCAGAAGTACTCATTCAATTGGCTAAAGTAACTCCAGTGAGAGAACAAATTCAGTGAATACTTAAAATAGATAATTATAGAATTGTATGCATGAAAGAATGTGGTGTTTATTCACATGACAAGGTGAGTTTAATCATTAGATGTGGATAGTGTTTTCCTGATAAGTATGTTACAGTTGAACTTACTAGGCTTGTTTTTTGCCTTTCTTTGTTGGTGCAATGATATCATCATAAATATTAGATTAAATTATTTTATATAACTAGTTGTATGGTGATATTTTTATTTTAACCAATGAAAAAATTAATTTCATAAGTATATAAATTAATATTTTCTGGAAAAACAGAATCGATAGAAAAAGCATTTGCAAAATGCTGAGTTTAAATGGCCATTTTGACATGTACTTTTAGTAAATATTTTCACTTCTGCTTTCTTGAATTTATTTTGTTTGGAAAGATGGTGATACTTCTGGTGCAGCCAAGAGCATTAAGCGAATAGCAGTAATAGACCAGTGTTCCATTCGTTTACAAGTGTCGTGTAACTGGTTAAAACGTCACTGTTTGGAAGCAAGAGAACCAAGCCTTGCTTTTGAAGATCAGCTAGGAAATATTTTAAAGTTTATAAATGGTTGTTCTACTGTTTTTTTGTTTTTCAAACAATTGTGCTTCTTGAAACTACAGGTTCTTAAAACAGAAGGAGAGGACCTTGTCCCCAGAAGCTATTGGGATACTTTGAGACGTAGCACAAGCCAAGCACTCTTTTCAGACCTTGCGGAGGTATAAAACAACCTCTCTGGTCTCTGGTCCATAAGCAGACTATTTTATTTATTCTGTTCTGATTGCTTTCTTACACTATGCATCTTGTTTCTTCTTTTAATTACTTTTTTTGTTTTAAACCTGAACGTTCTCAGATCAAATGCATTTGGTTTTGTACAATGTGGTAATTGAAGGTTGTCATTTCCAAGAAAAAGCAAAGTTACCTTTTGAAAGAGTTGGAAGATGAAGGCCTCTTCAGTCCTCACTAGAAGGAGCATTTTTTAACATTAATAGTCATGGTATTTCACCATTAGAGAAGTAATTCAGGAAACCTTTGTCATTTAGGTGTGGTTCAGTAGCATGACAACTTTATTCAGAGTTGTAGTCCTTTAAGCTTTTAATCTTTATGTCCTTAATGTGCTTTTGATGTATATTATCAGAGCCAATCTTCACAAAAAGTATAATGTAAAGATTTTTTTAATTATTTGAGAAAACCAGGAATGTTTTAAAGTAACCAAAACATTGGTCCATCTTTTTTAATATTACATGATCATTATGGAGGTCTAGAAATACCACTGAGCTGTCAAATTAGTTTGCATAATGCTTTAAATTCTAATAATTTTTGTTTCATGATCTGCTTCTAGATAATTGAGTAAGATATTTCTTTGAATTTATCATTTCACTGGGTCAGAAAACTAGATAATTTATGCTTTTCTGTGCCCCACACAGTGAGAGTGATTGTTGTGCTGGTAGTGGCATTAAAGAACATACAGCAACTCCCCACTGACTCTGGTCTGAGTTCCATGTTTCCTAAGCAGGATTATAATGGATAAAGAATAAGGAACCGAAACTGACCTCCAGAGTAAAACAGACTTTTCCCTTGGTTTGGAAGCAACGTGTGCTTCACATTAAAAATAATTATTGTTTTGTCCCTGGTGTTCGTCTGCAGAAGCTATTGAATAATCTGAGGACTTCAATGGACTCATTTCTAATTTCCAGGCTAAATTTACATATAGTCCCTTTATATCAGTCTCTTGTTCATTAATTTTCATAGGGCTTTTTCTTCTTTAGTGTTAATCTTCTTACTCATGGTTGTGTTTACAAATGCAGTCATAGCCCTCTGTTTAAATTTATTTGAATTTTAATTATGGGCCAAACAAAATAAGGTAGAACCTAAGTATCAAATAAGCCTTTCCTGTATTTCTCTGGGCTTGTGTTCATTTGCCCTTGGACAAAACAAAATGTAGTGTTACAGAATTGATTTTATAACAATAATTATAGCAATATCCATAGTAATAATATATACATAGTAATCTTGCAATAAAGCAGTATACCCAGCCTATCTTCCCTTGCTTCTACATTGATGAGCTTCTGAATTGTTAATGCAGTTATAAATCCTGATTTATTTCACCAAATTTTAAAATCAGAATATTAGCACTCTTGTCTATTTAGATAAGGAGACATAGAAGGGAGAGAAGGCTTCTCATTTCACTGATTATTAAAGAAGCTTGGGGCATTGAGTTTTCTGAATGAAATGTCATCTTAATGTACAGTTAGCTGGCATAAATTCAGTCCTAAGTATAGATGGATTTAAGTTTGGTAATCTCTGCACACGTTTTATTTGAAGAGAGAGGTTTTTCAATATGCCATGCCTCAGACTAATATCTGTAACTATACTGTTATGGAAGCTTAAAAGCAGCTACACTCAGTAGTGATTTAAGTTCTCTATAAAGTGCATAAAAAATCTGTCTGTTCACTTGTAAATCATTTTAAGAAGAAAAATCATGTTCTGCATTTTCACCACTGGCATTTTCCCACTTCTTACCGTAATTACCTTTATCTTGCTTGGTTTGGGCCAGCTGGCTTTCATCCATAGTAAGGTGATTTTTACCTGCATTTGTATTCCAGTTAGTGTAAAGGTAAAGAGAAATGAGAAAGATTTTATTCTCATTTAAATGACTGCAAAATATATTTGATCAAAATTGCGGCTCATATTTGCATACATGGAAACAGGTGTGGTAATTGAATTTTCACTGATCTAAAATAAATAAATTAATTTTATAATGAAAAATAACTAATAGCTTTAAACGATTAAGGCTTCTGGTTTTATCCTTTACCGCATAAAAGAGAGAATTTATTTAATGCTATCAGTGCTGAAGGAGCACAGTAATAGTTTTTAGTTGCCTGCATTTCTTCAGAGAAGCATATTGGGTTGAGTTTCTGTAGTGAGGTTTTTGTTTGGGGTTTTTTCATTTAGTGAGGCCAACCGAGTGGGAATTGTGAAAAGACTTACAGATTGTTTTTTGTTGTTTTTTTTAAATGGTTCTTTAGATATGGGTGAATGCAACCTAAGTCTAAGGTTTTGAAATGTTTTTGCAAGATGAAAGGCTGTAATTTAACATTTGATATCTTTTCAGTGAACTTGAGGGAAATTGTTTGAATGTGCTTAGGGATTTAATTGCTTAAAAGACATAAGAAATCAGGGTATCTGCATTTCAGTATATTGTGTCCTGTAGTGGAGGATAACAATATTAAAAGACAAATAGTGATTACTTTTCTGAATTAGTTTGCTCACATGAAGAGCAGAGCTGTCTTAATTGAAGGGCATAAAATATCTCTACCTCTATATATACTCTATGTCATCTTATTTCACCCTGGAGAAGAATATGAGAATAGAGAGGAAGCTAGAGTACATGAAATACAATCTTGAGAATCCTAAACTGATTATACTAAAGAACAGAAAAGTGTCTCTCATTCCTTTAGATTGGATGTTGAAAGGAAGGGATTTATGTCGTTACTGCCTTGTGTATTCCCTTGTTGGTACATAAATACTCTTAATTAATATTGCACTTTACAGTTGTTACATATCAGTATGTAAATTTGAAAATAATATAGTATATTTTAGAGAATGTAGATGTGAAATGCTTTTTTGTGGTACATGGTTTATCGTGATGTTGAACTATTGCATATTGTTCAAAATTTTTTCCTGGTTTCTTCACATAGTTTTTTGTTACAAATTTATAGCTCCTTCAGTGAAGAAATAATGTGAGACTCTGAGTGTGGCTTGCAGGTTTACCTGTAGATCTGATGTAGATCTTTATAGAGCTGTATAAACAGTTTTCTATACCTCTGGTAGATCCCACAGGTCTATAATACATCATTATGGTGGCAAATTATTACTGTTACATCTCCCAAATATTTGCTAGGTTTCTGTACTCTGCCTTTTTTTGTACTGTAACCTTTCTACTGACTAGAGTCAGCAGGCAAACTTCCTAATGAGTGGTAGCTTGCCTAGGAAGAGCAGACTGCTCTCCTCCTCTTTGCTTTTCACAAAGTCTTATCTTTGTAAGAGATAAAAGAGCTTCGATGAGAGGTAATCCCTAAACAGGTGCAGTAAGGTGACTAAATTCATTACTTTTTAAATTTCAAATGTTGGCAGAAGCCTGTTAATGCCAGGAAGACAGTATCATGTTGGACTATTGTGGCTTATTCAAGAGCCTTACATTACTGAATTATTCTTCTAGCTCTTCAGTGTATCAAGAGCTTCTTTTTCAAAGAAGTAAAATGAATACATATATACAATAGTTAAGGGCAGTGAATATGTAGTAAAAAAAGTGGAATATTATGCAATCACTATACACAGATGATAGTTACTTCTGTTTGTATTCCTGTATAAAACTTTTGCTGTTATAAATGGTCAAAATTAGTTGGCTTTCTCTTCTAATTCTGGCCTCCAAAATCTTCTGTTATTTATTAAGGAAAAAGTATTAATACCTATTCAGAGACTCCAGTCCTGCGCAGAGACCACAACCTGGTAGATGAGGAACATTCTTAAGAGAAGTAATTCAAGTATTGCTTCATTATTTCAAAATATTTTATAATTCTGGTGTTTTAAATGTGTTTGGGCAATAACATTTAAGATGTAGCTATCTGCCACTTACAGAAAAGAATCATGTTAAGTACACCTAACTTGATGTGATTTTGGAACACAATCCCATACTTTGTTTTGAAATATAAAATAAGAGTATATGAACTAATGTACTTTAATTTCTTTGTAGTTTCATAGTAAAAGGGAAAGGGGATTGGTTACAAAGGGAGTTACGTTTTATGGTTTATCTTAACTGACAAGAATTTTATTTTTTTTTTCTCACAAGTTTCTGGTTTTATTTTTCATACCTTTTCTCCCTTCATTGCAGCTTCCATTACATCATTCTGTTGGTTTAACTACTCTCTACAAATGCAATTAACAGCTACTGCTATTTTTGTGTGAAAATTGCATGGCAAAATTAATGTAATGGATTTCAATACTAAAATCTTTTTTAACACTTTAAATGTAAAATACAAACTCTTCTAATAGAAAAGTCTATTATGATGATAGGCATTCTTGGATTATACTTCTGTATCTGATCCAATCATGGCCTTTAATTTTCTTTTTATTCTAATATTTAAGCGTGCTGATGATATTTCAAGTTCACTGTCAGATACTACACTGCTTGTACACTTTTTTGGCAAGAAAGGAAAAGCTGAACTGAACTTTGAAGATTTTTATAGGTGAGGCTCAACTTCATTAATTCCTTGTAAAAAATATTTGTATAGCTCTTCTAATTAATATGTACTATATTACTATACACATAGCTTATGCAGGTATGTTTATATGGTTTATGATCCCTTTGTGTGTGTTATATACACAAAGAGAAAAATAAACCAATAAGTGGCCCAACAATAAAAAGTCATCTTCCAAGGCTGCTGCATTTGCAAATTCTGTTAGCACTTGTGTGTTTAGTTATTTTGGGGAAGAAGGGTTATAACCCAGCCTTGTCCTTATTGATAGGTAGGAAATTCTTTCTTGGTTTTGAATTATTTATATATTTTCCCCTGTTTGTCAGTGCTTTAAAAAAAATCTGTGTGCATCTCTGCACTTAGGGGCATATTTAAATGTAAAATTTTTCTGAAGATATCATTCAGGCATCTTAGAACAAGCTTCTCTGGGTGAAAGTTAAAACACTGTGGAAGCTATTGGCATAGTTATTGTGCCAGTAAATATGGCGTTTAAAAATACAGGGAGAGTGCCATAAAAACAGAACCATAAAACTGTATGCTTCTGCATAATTGGGAGAGATACAATGTTTAGTTATTGCTTCCTCAGTAAATACTCCTAATATCTGTTATCTTTATCATTTTCACTTAGCTGTGTATTCCAATCGATCAGAAGTGTGCAAAATATTTTGCCTTAAATGAGAAGTCCTGAAAAGTATTGAGTATTTTACATAATATTAAAACTGTATCATTAAGTGCAATCATGACATAAGTTCAAAGTAGGAAGTGGCAAAGAAGGTAGTTTTACAAAAGGCATCCAGTTAAAATGCTATGGGTTGTGATTGACAATGAGCTCCCAGTGCACTACTGTGACCAGAGAGCTAATTTCACCCACCCTTGGCTGTAGGACTAGGAGATCACACAGTATCAGGGAAGTTACTTTTCCTCTTTATGGGCAGCTGATTTTATATTTGGTGTCCAGAATATACTAAATGGGTTGTTAAGCTGGGAAGAGTTTATAGATATACCATAAGAATAGTGAAGTATTTTTTAAAAAGGGTTAGATTGAAAGACCTTTCAATCTTTCAATTTTCATCAGCTTGTTAAAAAGACAAAGGTGAGGTTAAATTTAAAATGATAAGTAACTACAAGGGGAATAAATTTTGGGAATCAATTTAGAACCATGGTGGAACTTTTAATTTATCATATACAAATCAAGATCTGTGAACCACTGAAGAAGAAAATCAGGCAAACGCAAACTAGAATTAGATTACAAATGTAAGTATCAAGTAATTTTAATTCTTACTAACACATTTCATCATTGTGTTAAGATTGTTGCATTGACTTGAAAATCTGTCAGTATAGATAAGGGATTTACCCAATTTACCATCAGTGCTGCAAAAAGAGAACTAATTTGTGTAACATTATTTGGCTCATATTCTGAGTCTTTTAAGGACATGAACAGTAGAAATATAAAGTATGACAACTTCTTCCTGTTTTGTCTGTGCTTTAGATTTATGGATAACCTGCAAACTGAGGTTCTAGAGATAGAATTCCTTTCCTACTCTAATGGGATGAACACCATCAGTGAGGAAGACTTTGCCCATATTCTCTTGAGGTATACAAATGTGGAAAATACATCAAGTTACCTGGAGAACATGCGTGGCAGTATTCCTGAAGAAAAGGTAATTGTTTAGCAGTGGACCACAGTATGCAGGTGCAGTTTCATTAAGATGAAAACATAGCTTTGGTGGACTGAATTACTTAGCACCAGGATTTTATTCTGATCATAAACTGCTGCCTGGTTTTTCAGATTACTTGCTGAATAAAAAGTAGAAGAGTAAATACCATATTTCATATGGTTTAGCTTGTGGTATTGTTGAAGTTTAGATAGAACATAACAGATAGATACTACAGGTTAAACTGCAAAAACCATAAGACCTTAAAAAGAAAAAATTTCTGGCAATGAATTATTTAAAAAACCCTTTCTTTCTTTCTTTCTTTCTTTCTTTCTTTCTTTCTTTCTTTCTTTCTTTCTTTCTTTCTTTCTTTCTTTCTCTCTTTCTCTCTTTCTCTCTTTCTCTCTTTCTTTCTCTCTTTCTCTCTTTCTCTCTTTCTCTCTTTCTCTCTTTCTCTCTTTCTTTCTTTCTCTCTTTCTCTCTTTCTCTCTTTCTCTCTTTCTCTCTTTCTTTCTCTCTTTCTCTCTTTCTTTCTCTCTTTCTTTCGCCACTGGAGTAGCATCTCCTTAGAAATAACATCACATTTTATCTTGTTTTATAGTCTTATTAGTGGATTGCTCGCAATTATTGTTGAGTGTGTGGTATTTAATGACTGAGGAGATAGAAATGATAATGCAAACAGTAGAGGTCAGGAGGTAGATAGTACTTAATTTGTTTAACAACAAATGTTGTCAGGACCATATCTAAAAGAAGTGTAATAGCAACTATGCATCAGTGATAATCAATAGGATAACATTAAAAGTAGCCCTTCAAACAAGGGATGCCTTGGCTATACTACTTCTGTTTGTGTTTACAGAAAAAGATCAGATTAATCTGTCCTAGAAATCTAACTCTTTCAATTGCTATATCCTTTAATAGCATTGACAGCAGAGCTTGCAAAGAAAAGTAATAAATCAGCTTGAACAGTTTGTTTGGGTTTTGTTTTTATTTGAGAAATGACATTGCAGTTTCAGTATTCACAGTAAGATCAGTCAGCTGACCTGATGGAAGCACAATCCAAAAATTAACAGTTTTTTGTTTAGATAGCTGGATTATCTGATTCTTCATGTGGTTGTACAGCAGTTAGGGCCTCTGAGTGTTAAATATAGCTGGGAAAGCAGGGCTGTCTCTTTTGACCAGATTAGGTGTCAGATGAAGTGGTAAGATTGGTTTCAGAGATCCTGCTCAGTCACCCTTTCCAAGTTCCTGGTCTAGGCACTGAGGTGCTCGGATCAAGCTGCCATAAAAGGTCTGTGCAGCTTTTTAATATTCAGAGCCAAGACACTGCAACAGAACTGCTATGACTGCATAGTTCAGGATGGGAATAATTAAAAAAAAAAGAAACAAAACAGGCACCTTGGGTCTTGCATAGAAACAATAATGTAAGTATCACTTGAAAAACTGAAAACTAATGACAGTTGAAGTTATAGAGAAATACTTTGAATGTCAATGGTGAAGTTAAGTAAATATACTGACATTTTCTTTTGAACACAAGGTCGTAGTCTTTGAAGTTCATCTCTAAGTCATCCAATGTCATAGCAAGTATTCCACTGTAGTTTCCTCTTCTTGGTCTCTGGTGGACCATCAGTTAAGGAAAACTTGCATGTAGCAAGCTTTGTCACAAATTTGCTTTTATTCTGTGTTCTGGGAATGTCCCGGCACTGGATGGATGCCATATATCAGTGTGTCATATGCTATGCCTGCATTAGGTGAAACAAGACATTGGTGTTTTTCATAGCTTTGTGTTGTTGGCTTGGTGAATGTCCTGTCACTACATCTCTTATGCTGGTTTCATATGGCTTTTAAGAATAGGACTTTGCCTCTTACTGCCATGGAGGTGTTTGTATGTTGTTCAAATGTTGTCACATTTTTTGACTCTTGTCATAACACTATAATTTGAAAATTAGAAAATTTGCTCTTTATTTCATGACAGTGATATGCTGCAATACTAATACTAACCAGAGGATTCCATTTAGAAAAAAAAACTAGTACTCTCACAGTTGGCAACGTTAATCTTTCATGGCGCTGTATGTAGAAGCCCCTAGAGCAGCATGATAATCTTTTGTGATATTGTAACCATGTTAAAATGTTCAGCTGGCATGGTGCCTGCTCACAGGATGTTTTCCTCCTTTTACTAACTAGATGCCAAACAGTGATTCATGTTAGCTGGCATCATGAATTACTACGGATATCAGCTCCTGAAGACAGTCTGTGCATTTTTAGCAGCATTGGTACATTAATCTGAGTTTTCTTTGCTGTAGTAAAATATTATCTGTCCATACAAATAAAAAAGTTAGCTTCCTTTTTTTGTCAGTTTAACCCCAGCCCCATGCAGCGATTTGCTCGCTCCCCCACCAGTAGGATCAGGGAGAGAATTGGAAAGGTAAAAGCCGGAAACCTTGAGGGATGAGAAAGAGACAGTTTATTAGGAAAAGCAAAAGTCATGCACACAAACAAGATTTTTGCAGTAGCCTGACCTCTTACACTTATTTTTTACCTTCAGAATTTTTACAGACAAATTGGTGCACATTGAGGATTTGTGAACCTAAAATGTCAGCTCAAGACTTTGGTGGATGTTCTCTGTGATTGCTGTTTTGCCATAGTGCCTGAGGCTCCTGGCTGAGAAATGAACTTTCACTGATCTAGGAATTTCACAAATGGCAGAGTTATTCCAGTCCCATAGAGTTTTCAGTCTAAACACAGTGCAAGATTTAGAACTTAGACACATGAACTAATAGTGTCAAATTCAATTAAACAAAAAGACAGTATTGATAATATTAAATTAAATTTTTAAGATAAAAATTTAAATAACGTGGTGGTTACTTGTGTATATGAAGGTTTCCTTCCACTTGTGAAGGATCTGCATGTTGAGATAAGCAATTCATGATGGAGATGGGCCAAGCTCTCCAAAGAGTTTATAAATCTTAGCTAGTGGTTAGGTAGGATCACTTAAGCAGGGGGTTACATCTCAAGTGTGTGGAAACCTATTAATTTCTTCTGTTACAACAATATTATGCTGCTCTCCACATTTTACACAGTCCTTGCTGTTTCACATGGGGTAGCATCCAACCTCTGCTATCTTCTCCTCTGGCATAAACCTACATTTGCATATTTTCTGTGTTCCACCATACTATAAAGACTATGTATATGTTTGAGGAGAGACATAGATCAATATTTTAGTTTGAACAGAAAGCCTCACAGGTCTTACTATTGCCTTCAAGTATATTTCCAGAGACAAGTATTTAAATAGGATAAAAGAATAAAAGCTACTGAAAAAATAGCCAGAAATTTTAGTTAAAGGAGTCCAGGGAGATCAAGGTTTGACAAAGAATGCCATTCCATGTTCAGAATGGCTGAGACCAATAGGAATTTGATATAGGCAATGGTCCTGGCTTACTTCAAAGTCTCATTTTCAGGTCTCTTTCAGAATTGATTTCGAGATAGTTTATCAGATCTTTGTATCTCTGACTAAGATGAGAGAAGAGCAGAACAAATATTACAAGGAATGAAGATAAACTTTTTTAACAAGAAAACATTCAGTGAAACTTTGTAAAGTCTGGTCAAAATGCAACTGATTTTTTAAAAAGCTGGACAAGCCCTGCAATACTTGCAAACTGTCAGCTGAAGAGACCTGGGTGTCTAAATCTGGATATGTAAAAATTTCACTTTAAAATACAGGCTTAAGGTAGATCATACCATATATTTATGAATCCCTTCAATGTATTTATATGAGGACATACACTCACATATATATATAATAGGAGTTTGCAGATTTTCAATAGTAAACATACTCCAGTGTTCATCCAAACCTAGGCTTTTTATTCTCAGAATTGACTACCTTATTGTAATAATCCTGGAATTCTTAAACATTGCCCTCAGCAATGGAACAGTATTTTCAGCTGCTCTGGTGAGAATTGCTGTCTTGCTGCAGTTGCAGAGAGGAAAGACATATTGCATTCCTCAAGAAACTCCAGTTCTCTACTTCATTGACTTTTACTACAAATCCCTTTTTTTAAAAATGGGTGTGGTATCTATGAATTGGACATATATAATTGCAACATTTGTTCATTTAGTTGTTATTACTACTGATAATTCTTACAGTGCATATTGTTCTCCTGGTTTTTAGGGCATCACATTTGAAGAATTTAGATCATTTTTTCAATTCTTGAACAATCTAGAAGACTTTACAATTGCAATGCAAATGTATAATTTTGCAAGTCGTTCCATAGGTCAAGGTAAGTATCTATATTTTGTAAAAATCCATTGATATCCATATAAAAATGTTGAAAAAAATGCAAAAATGTTTTCTATTTCTTATTTTGTAGTTTTAATGTTTCCAGTAAAAGGACTCCAGCTTTGAGAGGAAAAGACTTGGTTGTATCGTAAGAGATATCATGCAAAGTCATATAAGTGTTGGACAAGCTGAATGCAGAATAGTTGTCCATCAAATCTACAATACAGGAATTAAGAGGCACTTGATGACACTAGTGAGAGATCAGATTAAAGCAAACACAAAAGCATTTCTTTACACAGTGAGCATCTGAAACGTGGCCTTCTACAAAGGCTGTAGAAGAAAACAGTGTCAGAAGGTCCAAAGAGAGATCAGACAGATATTTAATAAATCTGTAAGTGGGTACTGAAAGAACTAGGCGTGTATGTACCTACTAAAATTCTTAAATAAAACTGTTGTGATGCCTGGGGAACACAAGGTGAGCAATATGCAAAGTGGTCAGACTTGTGTGCTCTCTTCAAGTAGCCTCTTCATGGGTCTGACCCCGTAACACCAGCGTGGCCCTACCTCATGTGGCCTTACCAAGGGATTCTATAATTTTCTCTGTGCTCTGTTTCTTGTGTTCTTTGTCAAATAGGTAAATGCCATATACGTAGCACAGGTTTAATTACATGATTTTCTAATTTTGTTATTGCACATAATGTAGTATATGGACTGTTATCTTTTTTGAAAAATAAGTGGCACCAATTAAGCAGTGTCATTTTATATCACTTTACAACTTCTTGGTTTAGAACTGTGACATTCAGTCTTAATTTTCAGTTTTTCATAGTTTTGAGTACTTAAATGTGAAAACTTGAGTTAGAAGTTTACTTATATTTCATAATATGCTGTTACAAAGTACTCTTAAACCCACCTTTTAAATTCTTTTTCTGGTGTTCTCCTTATGCAGATGAATTCAAGCGTGCTGTGTATGTAGCCACAGGTGTGAAGCTCTCACCACATTTGGTGAACACAGTGTTCAAGATTTTTGATGTCGACAGAGATGACCAGTTGAGTTACAAAGAATTTATCGGCATTATGAAAGACAGACTCAATCGAGGGTTTAGGGTAAGGATTCTGATTTTTATAGTTATCTTAGTTGACTTTGCTGCTTACCACTACTTTAGCATCTGTAGCACCTGTAGATTTCAAACCAGCAGTGCATATGTTTAAAGACATACATTTTATGACACATTTTATGACCTACATTTTAAGACATACATTTTTAAACATACATTTATAGAAATACTGAAGCACTCTGTAAGATAAAATCCTTCTTGAATTCTTGATTTTTGTTTTTTGGTATTAGAAAGCAATACTTAGAAGACGTGATGTACATTTATAATGTGCAAACCAAATAGGAGATGAGAAATCCCCTGTATACTTTCATTTCTTCTGTATGGTGTGATTAATAGATTAGCATTAGGAATTTTAACAACTGCAGCAATTATGTCTGTATTGCTTGCAGAGAAAAGAGAATTTGTCTCTCTCAAGTTCAAGAAGTTTAGTTAAAGGTCAACTCTTCTAAAACCAAGTGCTCATATAAAATTCCAAGTGCTCATAATGACAGTTGGAAAGAGTTGCAGCAGAAGGTAGTTTTAATTTTCAAATAAAAATTAGTGAAGCGGTGCTGAACAATGATGTGTTCTAGTTCAGAGCTGATTTTAATAATTAAACCCTGTATCTAATATTCAATTATAATAAGCTAGAGGGCAGGAAATTACTTGCAGTCATTTTTTTTTTCTTCATATGACAGGTGTTAACATTTTTAACTAAATATAAAATGGTGTTCTAACTAACAACCTTATTGCGTTATTGCTTAGACATAAATCTTAAACTGTATTATAGTTTCTAAAATCACATTTCAGTATGTTATTTCTGTAATTCTAGTTAATTTTAGTTAGCTTCCTAAATGTAACTTTAGAACTTTCTGTGGTGTTGAGTCCAACACTTTGCTTGTTATTTCTGTAATATTATGATCAAACATAAAATGTGGATAACAACCACTGTATTTGTAACAAACTTATTTCCTTGTTGGTCCTCAATTCCTTTTATTATGGTGTGGCAATGATGATTGTTTCCCAATCGTTTAAATCTGTTCAGCTATATGTTTTAATTGTTTACTAATTGTAAATGTGCAATGTATGTTAATTTAACCAGCAAACAGTCTGCTTACTAAGTTATTCTTGTATTTATTACATGTTCCTATTTCACAAAATGCATGGCAGAAATCACATATAATTTTAAGAATCTGTCCCATCCAGCACTATTCAGTCTTACGCATGTATCTTGCTTCTGCCTGGACCACTATAAAATATTCCAGTGGACTGTAAAAGAACTATAAAGAATAACCAATATTCAAAAGAATAAGACAGTCTTTCATAAATTATAATTCTAATTTAAGTTAAATACTAGATATCTCCTGGATTACATAGGAGACAGTTCTGTTTTGATCCTGTAATTCAGCTAAATTAATTCTCTTCACTAATCAGTAGTATTCCAAGACAATTACAGTAGTAAAGTGAGGAATTACAATTTCCAGTAAGATTTCATAAGTGTCACACAAACCAATTTTTTACAAGAATGAATAATAGTAAAAATTCTCCAAAAATTTTGCCTTAATAAAGGCCACTGCAGTCTTGGTTTAGAATGAAAAGTAGAAAATGCCTAAGAACCTTTTTCCCAGAACAGATTGGTGGAAAGTGTCATTATTTGTTTACTATTGTTTGTATGTTAAAAGTTCCAGACTATTTAATGTGTCCAAAACAAGTAAAACTTAGCCCCCTTGCTCCTACAACGCAGAGGGCTCAAATGTTGTCTTGTGCTGAATCAAAACTAACAAATGACTAACCTTTTCTTTACCAATAACTGTGTTGTGAATCCATATGAAAATTCAGTTGGTTTCATTATAAAGATAAAAGATCATAACAGCTTTGGTTTATTCAGTATTTTGCAACAGCATAGAAATCTTTGCCACAAGAAATCTGAACCCCTTTATGATGCATAAATGCCTGATTTTAATGTTAAGTATCCCACAATTAATGTCTGCCAATTAATGTAGTATCTGACTATCTCTCTAAAAACATCCCAAAATAACAGTTTCAGTTAGGCCTATGATTTGAAGTGCGATTTTACAATTAACATCTTGTACTTAGCAATTCTACCTTTTAAAAAGTTGTTTCACTAATTATGTTTGCCCAGAATCTTGAGGCCGTTACAGGATTTGGTACTGGGACCGTGTATTTTAGAAAAGGGCATTCTGTGGTTATATAGTCAGACTAAGCTGAACTTATTTAAGAGCAAAGAGGCACACAAGTCCAATGAAAATGCTGTTCTGAAACATCAGTCAGTAGGTTTGTCCTATTTAAAAGCTTAGCCTCGAGCTTAAAAACTTCAGGAGGGTCAGGTACTACCTCTTACAGGAACACAATAAATGTTCGTTTTAATACAAATTTTACATTCATTTTTGGAAAAGTAAATGTTTTAAAGACTTCACCAAATGAAATTTCTCTTGTTCTGCAATTTTGCAGCACAACCTGAAACCTTGTTTTTGTTTTAGTAGTTTGAAGCAAACTCATATGTTAAGCTGCCATCAAGTGGTCAGTCAGAGTATTGCCATAAACTCATTAAAAATGTTCAGACTTGAAAAGGTTGGGGTTTTTTGCTTACTGTTTAGTTAAAATAATTTTTTTCCTTTCTTTTTAGAATTTAAAAATATATAATAAGATTCCCTTTCCTTTACAAATTCCATTTTTAAACTGGAAGGCTTGGAATTTAATGACTAAATGATAAACATTTTGCATAACACATACTGTACTGTATCTCCTAGCTATTTGTCAATTTAAGCCATTTCTTTGTATTTTCATGATACTGTTGTCTTATGCTTACCCCTGGCTGCCTTCACGTGTTGTCTGCATCTGCACACTTCTCCATCTTCTGCTCCACAGGGCTACAAACCTATTCAGAGGTATACTACTTTCAAATCCTGCGTGAGGAAGGAGCTCTATAGCAGATAAACGACGGTATGTGTTAGCCACCAGTCTGAGTGTGCTGGCATGCCTGCAGGAATGGCTGAATGTTGAACTGTCACTGCTTTGTTTCCTGTTCCAAAACTCAGGAATAGTTTATATGACTGCAAGCAATGTAGTAGCTCAAGGCATCACGTTGTGTTTTTGACTGAAGCAATAGAATTTTATCCTGGAGTTGGTAATGACTGACTCACACTGTCACTGTTCTGTGAGCCAGCTGTGATTTTGTACTGTTTGAAATAAGGAAAAGTATTTTTTCATAGTTTCTGTTGCTGTGTTCTGTCTGTCCCATTACCTCTTTTTAAGTAATTTCTCAGGTACCTATAGCTAACAAGTATTTACTAAGGAAGATTGTAGAGGCAGACTTTTCTGACCTTTAGTGACTTGATTCTACTTTGATTTATACTGCTACATTCTTGAAAGCAATCATGTACATTTGGCTCAATTAATGCTGTACCAGCAGTTTTGAAAAATTGGCACTGTGTCCACACATAATCACCATGGCTGTGTTCACATATCCTCTACAGGAACATCCATTGGCACAGCTCACCTGTACTGTGGATTTCAGTGGAAAAGCCAGGCTCTGTATATCCTGTAGCCATATCGTGGAGCTGTTTGTCACGCAGGGGACACAGACACTGCCTTAGCAGACATTTCTCCTCTTACATAAAGGAAGAGTTTGTTCTTTTGCAATTTAAGGGTTTTTCCTGTTTCCATGTAAAGACTGCAGGAGTTGTTGTGAAGGCTGTTGGCTCCCAGATGTGTTTTTTACAGAGGGGAGGAGCAAAGAGATGTACACTATGACAAGCAACGTTCCATGGCCAGTGCTGTGCTCTGAGTGAGCCTGTGAGGGGTCCAGCACATCTCATGCTCCTGAGCCAGGAGGGTTTGACTGTCATTCCCCTGCTGTTTTTAATTCTGAGGCACAATATTGAGCTGAGATTTTTTTTTTCAATACTATACCCTAATACTGAAGAATTGTACTAATATGTGAGGGACAGAGGAGGAAATCTGATCTTAACGAAGTGTCTGGTTTCTCCACCTTACTAATGGGAAGTGTAAATTACTAATAAAGTAGTTAAAACAATATTCTAGTAATCCAAATCACTAGTCACATGAGAGGAAGTCATGGCTTTAGTTTAATCTTATGTAACTTTGTATCTTTGAAACTTTTGCCTTTCAAAGCTTCCTTTCTTTTCTCGTGTATTTTTAAAAATAGTTATTAGGGTATCTTTTCTAATTCTTTTTTGTCTTTCTATTTTTTATTATCTTTTATTTTTATTATCTTTTTTAAATTATCTTTTTGTCAAAACCCGTATTGTATTTTCATATTAAGTATTATTTAAACTGTAAACTTTTCAAGATGTGGAACAGCTCTTACAGGAAACTGGCAAAATGCTACACGGTCATGATACTTCCCTAATAACTTTAGTGAAGGGTATGTGACCAAGTAGAAGAAAATGCAGTGACACAAAGGAGCCCAGTATCTAATCAACAAACCTAATAAAATTATCTTGGTGACAGAAAGAGAGACTGTGGTAAAAGCATCAAGTATACATACATCAACACTTTGTCAGATCCAAATTCAGGCCCTAAATTAATTAATTCGTATTCTGAGATGATGTAAACTGGGAAGAAAATGTACCGTGGAGACTTACAAAGGGAGATGTTGTTCATTCTGTATAAAGTCATTCTCAAAAAAATTTGGATTTTAGTACATCTATACCACCCATTTGGAGACAGAAGAAACCAGGTTAGGTTTCAGGGCATGGACTTGGCTACAGGCAACCTCACTGAGTTAATGTAGAGGCCACTAGTTATTCACCCTGCTTTTCTTCCCACCTGGAGCCCCTGGATGTAACAAAAATTCTTCTTGTACCCCAGCTTGTTTGAGTAGGTCTGTATCACATACCTGTTGCCTGTGCACTGAAGAATACAGTGTAAGCCTTGTATATATAAAATTCTCACTTCCCTGCTGGCACATTCATTTGCTGCTGCTCTTCACTTGAGCAGCTGCTTCTTGTCTCATCACGAGTCAGAGTCACAGAATTGTTAAGGTCAGAAAAGATCTCTGAGATCAAGCCTAGGCATTACAGTGACATACCCAGTTGTTGGCTGGTTCCTTTTTGTGCAAAATACTGCATAACTCATAATATTTCTTCAAATTTGTTGTAAACCTCTACTAATGGAAATGGAAACTTTAGCCAAGGCATGTGAAGTGATTTGGCAAAAGTACTGTGGAGTGGAACAGAGATAGTTCTGTCTTTGCCATCCATCGTGGAGTGAAAGTGGATTTACATAATTCTAACAATCATTATTTTTCATTTAGTTTATAAATTGAAAAGGTAATAAAAAATTGAATCATTGGAGATTTGAACTTGAACAATTTCAATAGGTAATTGAATTTCAGTCTGATGTCCAAAGAAGCACATAAATGTAGATGAAATACAAAAATCAGCTGCAACTACATCCCACAGTTAGGTGCAGTACAAGTACTATTAATTTTACTTTTTTGCAAATATAAATGCACAGTTCATTGTGCTTTGAAACATTGTATGTGGTAAATGTAGAACTCTGGTGAAGGAGATTAAGATACTTGGCATGCTTTCCATAGATTATACCCTACTTTAAACCTGCACTCTGAAAAGCAGTACACAGCACATTGTGCTGCACGTCACATATCTCTGAAAGGCACTAATGCCATTACTCCACAGTGTAAAAAATGTTGTACCCTTATAATAAATAATGCAGATTTCTCCTTGGGGAACAACTGTGCAAGCTGTGTGTGGTCCCTGCAGGGCACACAGCCTGACTCAGCACTGGCAGGTACTCCTTAGCATACACTGCAGGGGGAACTGAAAAAACATGTTTGTAGAGAACTGCCTGACAGAGCACAGAAGAGAGCTCTGCTTTGAATGCCTTGTGGAAGGATTATCTAGGAAATTTCTAACAAAGCCCTTTCAAAGTTAATTTCCAAAAAGGGATGCTAGAGACCAACTTATGAAGGGATTCAAGTCCATGTAAAGTATTGTTTGCTAAACTATTCAGTTTATGCTCAGTAACTGTAATAGATATTTAGGCCATAACTGTGATTTTATTGACTACTGAAATATTGAAAGTAGTTATTACATCACAAATGTAAATCTAGAAATTAATTTCTATGTATTAGTAATTTTCTGAGAATCTTAGGATTTTTTGTATTAAAATAACTGATTTCTACATGTTCTGAATATTGTGGGTTTTCAAAATTTCTGATTAAAAGCTTTTAGGAGGTAATGGTTAATAGCTGAAAATAGTACCTTGAGACTGAATGAGGAAGGAAATTTATTTTGAAAAAGACATGAAAAACTGAAGCATGGATTCAAAACCTCATTTCTAGCCATTTCAACTATAACTTGCTATCTTCTGTAAACACTTCATTCTGTGAAATGAGATTAAATTTTTCATGTAGCTAATCCTTTTAAAGCTTTTAATTTCTATGCTTTCCTAGTACACAGCAATTGAATACATCTAGTGTAAAAGACAGCTTTTAAAAAAATGAAAGAGGCTGTTGCTTACTGTTTGAAGAAACTTTTGCTTTCTCTAAAGCAGAGAGGTGAGAAGAGTGTGATTAGGCACACCTTCCTGACTCATCTTACAAAAGTAATTGGAAATTGCAGAACTTGGGCTTTTGATCCTAAACCTGACAAGCTGAAAAACATACCTGGATACAGTGAAATGTGAAAGCATCACAGAACTTGTGGGCAAGCTGTTCCTTCTGTGGATTTGGTACACTGAAAGTAGATCCAACAACAGTGCATACATTAGAAATAAGTAGATGAACAGCCAGTGTATTTCAGCATTTCTTTTAATGACTTTCATGAAAATTTCTCTGGACTTATTTCATAAAATGAAAAATAAATGCCTATCTTAAAGCACTGGTTAATAAACTGAATATCCTTTTGTTAAATAATGCACTGCGATTTGCAAGTTATGCATTTTTTCATGAGATTGACTATAAATATCAGCTAAATTATGCATTCATCTCAGTATGGTTTCTAATATTACATTTAGCATCTGTATCCTATACTACTGTGGATTAAATTGTGTTCTGAATATCTATAACTTCTTTATAAACTTCTATGCTTTTTAATTGAACGAGATGAGGGATAATAATAAATACATGTAGGCTTCAGTGTCTAGTGGTGGATTTTATTGTACTGCAGTGTGGCAATTTCTTTAACATCTTCACTCAGTTCAGCCAAAACAAGGTATTGGACAGTCTCAGCATGTGTCCTGGTTTTAGCTAAGAGAGAGTTAATTTTCTTCCTAGCAGCAGCTACAGTGTTGTGTTTTAAATACAGGATGAGAATACTGTTGATGACACACTGGTTGCTATGAGCAGTGCTTGCACAGAGTCAAGGACTTTTCAGCTCTCCACCCCACCTGCAAGGGGGCTGGGTGTGCACAAGGAGCTGGGAGGGGACACAGCCAGGACAACTGACCCCAACTGGCCCAAGGGATATTCCACACCATGCTCAGCTTATAAACTAGGAGGAAAGTGGTTTCTTTCCCCAATTACTCTAATTCTTAGTATCTCTCCATCTATTTTTTACACTTATTATGACAATAGACTTGTGGAGTTAGGAACAGTGCAAGAAATAATGAGATCCAGGGATAACTTCAGAGAGCATAGAGCACAGAGCAGTGAATCTCCCAGGCCAGCCCTTGGCCAGTTTTCCTCTCCATTCAACAGATAACTACTCATGTTGCTGAACTACAATTTAGGATTAAGGTAATCTAATATAAAGAAGCTTTAATGTAATCTGCCCATGTGGTATTTGGCTTTTGCTGATGCCTCAGTTTAATGAACATCAGTAGTTTTCTATGCTTTTTGTTTGGTGTCATAGGTGGACTTTTTAGTACAGTGTCAATACAAAGAAGCAAGGAATTAAACTAGAGAGGGAGCTGGACATACCTGAATAAAGAGGAAATACTTTCTTGCATCTTTTAATATAAATATATTATAATACATAATATTTGTTGAATGCTAACTGTGTGCTGTGAGGTGAGGATGCCTTTTGAATACTTAAACCTACGTATGGATTTATAACTCTCATTTTACAGAAGTAAATTTGATCTCTCATTATTTTAATATTAAAACATCTATCTGGTATGTGTGAACCTGAATAAGATTTACAGTAGAATTAAGTGAATTCAGGTTGAATTTAGTGAATGGTATTTTTTTTCCAATTGTATGTTTTTCACTTTTCACAGGAGACTCCAAAGTATAGTTGGAAGGAATATTACTCTTGTGTGATGACTGTAACCAGTGAGCATCTCAGAGATCTATGGAAGCAATTTCGGAGACGAGATATGCTGAGATAAAGGAAGAAAGCAGGATTATCTGCACTGGCTAGAGTTATTTATTCCCATGAATTCTTAATGAAGAACAAACTAACCCAGGTGAATGGTGAATCTTCCAGCTGCAGTAGAAAACACAGGACTTCTTTTCCACTTAGTGTAGTGATCATCAAGTCTTAAAACTGCTTTTCAGTATGTATTTTATTTAATTGATGAACTAACTATGTCATGTGAGTGGGAGAAGCCTTCTTTTGTAAGAACACCTTTTGAATATTATTTTTTATTATTTTGAGATAAATTTGTCATTTAAAAGAAACAAAATAGGTCTTACACCTGGGCAGGAAGATCCCCGGCAGTGAAGAGAAACTGCACCAGATTAGACTGTGAATTTACTTTCAGAAGAGCAGTATTAAAAGTTTGTGCTAAACTGAAAATGCAACTACATTAAGTAGTGTAACAATTACATATGAGTTGAATGGACAAATTAAACTCTTAGAGGCTGTTTTTTTACAAAGAGTAAAGCTGTTACAGTTATAATGTGAATGATAGGTATTTACCTAGGAAAAGTACTGTATGAACTATAATGTTCAGATTCTCCAAGTCTTATTATTATGTTTATGAATTTATCCTTTAAAAAATAGTACAGATTTTAAGATGTCTTACAATGAATGTGTCAAAGAAAAGTCAAAATGTTCAAATTCATGTAACACACACTTTGTAATATTTATTATAAATTTTATTGCCATACACTGGTATGTTTCTGGTAGAGTACAAATTCATGTGTTTCTTGTCAATAGTGCACTTTTACAAGAAGTGGCACTGAGTAGAAATTATAGTTGTCTAATTTGCTACTCTGGAATGCTGTATCTGAAAACTAGATAAATAGTTTGTGTTTGTGTCAAACAAAAAACCAAAACAAAACATGAATGCATGCACAGTACAGAACAACACTAAGTAATATTATTTTAACATTATTTGATTGCTATTCAGCAACAGCATTTTTCCTTACTCCCTATTAACATTATTGTTAGGTAGTAGGAATTAAATCCACGCAAACAAGAACACTTATTTTTTACACCCTTCTTGAAAAGGTTTACTGGGCATTGAATAAATCTGTGTCTGTTTAGGAGAAGACTGTGCCTTGAAATAATTCCAGCTGAATACACACACACTTAAATTAATGTCAATAAATTGTCATCAGAAGCAGAAATATTTGGTAGTCAGACAATCAAAACAGAACTAAAATAATGCTTTTAAATATCTTACTACTCCAAATCATGAAAGAAAACTTCTTAAAATTGTATTCAATGCACATGTTACTCAGTTACCATCTTATATGTCATGTGAATAGATGCATGGTATCTGTGTAACAGTGCACCTAAGTTTAGAAATGCTTAATTTATAGTAAGATATATCTCTGGTAGAAAAATCAAAACTAAGTGAGATTGAAGGTTTTTTTAAGAAACTCCACACTGGGAATTGTAGAAAAAATATGCGCTAGATGTGGCTTTTATCTGAAAAAAATCCCTCAAAACCCAAGCCAGTTCAGAAAACTATCAAAGGATGATACTTCAGTTAATATTTCATGATAATAAATTCAAAATTTCCACCTTGTTGTCCTTAAACTTTTGACAGCAAGAAATAAATAAATTGAGATAAAGGTTCTTGAATTGACACAGCAGCAAATAGATAAGCTGCAGTCCCTGTGTGATCATTTAGGGAATCAGCTGTATTCAATGTATCGTCTCGGTACGCAAAACTGTCTCACTGCTTCTTGTCCGCATGTGCAAAACCCAGTTTGCTACTTCAGTGGTGGAGGACAAAGAGAAGAAAGCACTGGGAGTCACTGAAGGGGTTCCCATCCTTCCTTTTCATTCATGACTGCCCACTCACAGTGATCTTCCCCTTGGAGGAAGCAGCAGAACCATCATCATTTTGCTCCTTCACTGCCCTTGGCATTAATGCACTTTGCTTTTATGGCTGGCTTGAGGCAATTTCAGCATTTTTCTATATATTTCCTAGCTATAGTTGCTTAATATAAAATAGAATGTGAAAGTGTCAGATTAGTTTTTAAGACTATTTTTTCTTCATGTTTAATAATAAAATTTAATATAAATATGAATAAATATATAATATTCTTGTTTATTTCAAAATAAATGAACTTGAAACTAATTTTCTTTGCAGTGTATATAATTCAAATTCTTTTGTCATAATAATATTTTGGTTTTTTGATAACATGAATGTGTAAGCACTTTGAATTAGAGCATCTCACCATCACAAAAAAATAGACTTGTTTTTTCTTCTTTTAGTCATCTCTTTAGATAGCTTTGCTTTTCAGCCACAGAATTCTGCATAAAAGACCTGAAAATGCAAGGACAGGTGAAAACAAGGCACAGTAATGGCACATGCCATCTGCTGTAGAGGCACCCCTTGGATAAGCAACAGTCACTGGGCTCAATAAAACCTTATTCAAAATCTGCAAAATTCCTGGCAGCACAGAAGATGCGTATGCTGCTACTAAGTTTTGTGAAAAGTTGTGTAAATTACGGCTTTGTTTAAAACCAGCTCTTGTTCTCCTCTGTAAGTTGAGAAAACTGTAATAATGCAAGTAAATATTCAGAGGATGCTTAGGAACTGCCCACAGATGTCCAGACCAGCTCGGATAAAATGAGAACCAGCAAACCCTCAGCTTTGGGTAGCCCTGTGATACTAAGAGACTTTTGCCTGAGCTGTGACGAACTTCTAGCAGAATGTCCTGTAGTGCAGGCTGCTCCCTGATAACTTGCTGGTGTTTGAAATCCCAGTGGCAGTTTCTCTCCTTGCACATTTTTGCAGTAAGTGGATACAAACTCCTTCCACTATAGATTCTTGCTCTATATTTCATAGAACGTTACCAGTCTGAAGGGGAAAAAACCCCGAACTATTGAACAGTGACTTTCACAATTTTGTTAGTCACACTGCCTTGTTTCTATAGTTATTTGATTTCTTATTCTCCACTAAATAGCAGGATACAAATGCATTGAAATAAAGGGGAAAAAAATGCAACAGAATTTTTTCATTTTGATGTGACATTGTGTGATACATGATTATGACCTAATTATGTGTCTTGCTGTCTTGTCCCACTGAAGATATGTTCAAGACAGTTTCTAGGAAAAGAACTCCAGACTAATACTTGCAGAAGGAAAAGAATCAGACCAAAAATTCACTATTCCAAAATGGATCTGGAACTAATTTGGAGCAATACCAAGTTTGAAATCCCCTTAAAATCAAGTCAAAACTTATATGAATATTTTCTAAGATGTGTGAGGTCTGAATTTACAGTATTTTTCCCTATATCTGAGAATCCATGAAAGCATTTGGCACCCTGAACGTGTCAGCAGATAGTACCCTTGGATATATTACATTTTTTTCTTACACACACAATTTAATACGAGGGTGTGCTTTAATCTTGAATGGGTAATGTTAATTTTCACCACTAGTTTGACTTACAAATTCCTCCCACAGATGAACATTATAATTAGCTAGTAGCATTCCATAAAAATACTAGTACCAACTTGAAATTTTTTTTATAAAATACATCATTTTGTACCTATTCATAGGAACAGCAATTTATTACTCGTGGAGTTTTTTAACTCTAACTCTGATTCAGAAGTTACAACCTAGATTCAAAAGAGTATGACCCTGTAAAAATAAACTTTCAGGTATTCTAATCTCTGCAATAAAATACTGAGTCTGAAGTTAGTTACCTAAGCTTTACAAAAAATGTCCTTGTACTTGGAAACCGTGTGACAAAATCCACTACAAGGAGCAAAGACTGGAATCCAGAAGTCCCGGCTGTTTCAGGCAGATGCCCTAAGAGGCTGCTGAAGCATTTACCTTCTCTACACTGTGACCCTTGCAGCCTTTTTGTATCATTTCATGAAGACAGTGGACAAACTACCAAAACTGGCTCGCAGCCTGGCAGTTAAAACATTTCCATGGGAAGTGGAAAGAAAGAAAATGTGGCTGTCGCTGCATTTTGCGCAGACGTACTCCGAGGATCCCCAGCCACAGAAAGCACGAACATAGGCAGGTATTGCCTCCCTGGACAACAGCCAAACCTCGATGCATGACCAAGGCATGGAGTGGCTCTAGTCTGTCAAGGCATTTCAGGGCTTAAGCTGTAAAAGTAACTTTTAAAGAACTTCTTCCCTATCTGGAAGAAGGGGGGGAGTGGGGAGGGGAAGAAAAAGGAGGTTATCAGATTGGTCATTTTAAATTTAGATGTCTGCTTTTGGAGTCAACCATTAAATCACATAACTTCTACTCCAAAGGGCAGAAAGCACTGGAACGGTGCACACATCATGGGATAAGGTTTCTCACACACAGCTCTTGAAGGGTTTTCTACTGCAGGGGTTCTGATTTTTGTGTAAACAGAGACCTGCCTTAGGGCACTGTACAGATCCCCATTGCACAAGAACTAGTACTGACAGGAACTGATTTAGCTTTTTCCATGTTTCCTTCCTCAAGTGACAAAGGGAAAAGCAGCAAGGGAATGAAAATTCCCAGAGGAATGCATCTGGGAAAAAAAACAATGCAATGAAAAACTACCACTGAAAGTGACAGAGGAGTGGGTCGATAATAAGCCCAAATAGGACTTGAAAAACTTCCCTGAAGGCAGACTCTGACACATACAGTATTATATCAATACAGAGGTAGAAATCAAGAAATTTGAGGAAGGAATTGGAAAGGAGCTGAATGTACCTCTCCTGTGGAGAGCCAGAATTGCCACAAAAATACAAGAAAAAAAAAATCATAAAACAACAGTCAGGTTTGGGTATCCAAACAGTTGCAAATAATTAAGTACCAAGCTGGAATGAGAGGGAGAGCAAGCAGTTGAAGACATCTGGGCCAGCCCTTCGATTGAAATACATTTCACAGCTATTCTGAGGGTGGGGAGGCTACTTAACTGCTTGTTTTCATGTAGCCAGGAGCTAGGAACTGTACTCAGATGGTCCCTAACTCCAGCTGGGGTACAACATACATTTTCCAGGTGATATGCCAGAAATATTGCGGAGAGGTTTCTTTTCCTGTGTGTGTGGTAAGTGTGGTCTGAGACCCAAACATCCTGGAGAGAAGCAAGCAGCACAGTCACTGTCAGGAAGGCCCTGGAGCAGCCCTGCAGGGATGCTGGTTCACCTAATGAGTGCTGTGTGCCTGTCAGTCTGTCTGTGTGTGTTCCTGCTGCTGGCTGCTGCTCTGTGTATTGCACTTGTGTAGGAGTAAGTATGTGTTTTCCTGTCCTAGTCTCCCTCCTCCTCTTGCCACTGCACTGAATACATGGGACTTGGTGGGGGAGGAAGTATTCCATCGTATCAGATTGCTTACAGAGAGGAGCAGAGCCCCCTAGACTTGCAAAGGAGTAGTTTTTAATTAGGACTGCATGCTAAAGGTGTCAAGATGCCTTCCTTAAAGAGGCACAGTGTTCACTCCCCATTCTGTTTCTGAACGCAGCTGCAATTAACCTGTCAGAGCATATGGAAGGAGAGAGCACCTACTTTGTTAATGTCATCTTATCAAGGACCTTATCAAGTGGAATGACAAAGGGAAGAAGCCAAACACAGAGACATACAATGCACCTGAACAACACTCACGAGACAACAGGGACAGCCCTGGTCAGCCAGAGTACTTGGCAAGGGCGTGTGGAATGGGAGGATGCTTGGTTCTGAAGATCAGCTGCACAAGAACCTTGTCAAAATACAGTAAGCACCAAGCTGGAGAGCTGGTGATTTGGGACCATGGAGCAGGTAAGAAGGTCTGGGATCTGGGTAGGGCTGTCAGACAACGAGGGAGGCCATGCCTGTACTTGGGGATCTGCAACAATGCCTGTTCTTGTGAGGGTAGAGGAGAGGGAAGCGTGTGTGTTTTCACTAGTGACCCTCAGCCCTGTCAGCCAAAGGAGAGAAAGGGACTTGGCTGTTGGTACTTTGTGAGCCCTGTGCAGAGGCGCTCTTGAAGCTGCTGCTGGTTGAGCAGGAAACAGCAGCCACCTTCACCAGCCTGGGACAGACATACAGGGTCCCCATGCTGGGGTCCAGCAGGGAGGAGGATGCCCAGCCCCAGAGCTGTGGGTGGCGATTCCTTCCTTTAACATCTCTTTGCCCAGCTGGGTACAGAGAATAGTCAGAAGTGGTAATGTTAGAAATACCCAAATGTATGCCAGGAGAAGCACATTTAAAAAAATCTACCAACAATAACTTGCATATACCTTGCCTGAGGGGAAAGCCTGAGTGGTACCACTTATGACAAGAACTTTTTTTTCAATTTGCCAAACACTCAAGCTGCCTCCTCAAACCCCAGCTTCCTTTAGCTCAGCTTCTGACAAGAAAATTACCTTCATTTCCTCTCTCTTTTTCTTGCAATCATTTCATACAAGCAGCAATAAACTGTGCCCCTAGTAACCTCTCTCACTGTGGAGACACAGCCCAAGTACACTGATTTGAGAAAGTTCTCCATTAATACCTAATGGCTTGGGCCATCCCAGGATTTACTTCTGCTGTAACACAATGCTCCTTTGAATATGCTTGCTCTTGAGTTTGTCTGCTGTTACCTAAAATTTCTGCAAGTCATTCCACAGAGGGAGGAAGAGGAGGAATGGCACAGAAGAAAGAGTCTCTTGTGACCCAGCTGGAGACTGCTGAGAGTCATGGAAGGAATAGAAAGTAACTGTGGACATCAAGGCGAGCTAGAGAGCCCATGACTATGGGGAAAAGACACAAGGACAGGAGAGAGGGATTCTTTATGGCTCTCTGACCAAAGGATGCTCCAAGGTAATTCAGAGTATTAGTCAGGGCAAGCTTTTTTGTTCCATCTAAGTTAAAGTGAAGTTTCCCCATTTATTTCACTAATTTTGAACCAGATTACCATGATTTTGGAGCTACGGTAAAGCATACACTATAGTAATTATTCTTGTAATTACTAGCATATGAAATAAGAGAATTCTGATTACTGTGAAAATTGAGCAGTGAGCAGAGGGTGGTAGTGGTCATGGAAAAGACAGAATGCTGAACTACACAAGCCCATTTCCATGAAGGGATAATGAAAAGCTTCTGAACAGAAATTGTATGATACAATTTAAGGTCTTTGTAACACATTATCTTTTTATTCCCACACTTCTGGCAAACTGCCACCTCTCTATATGCATAATATTTTATAATAACTATGATTCCAAAGAATAAATTACTATATTATAAAGCTTTCTCCAATGTTTACTGTGTTTCCCTGGCATGTATTGTTGATAAGCCCTGTCACATACAGCATTTTCAAATGGTTTACAGGAGAAATTTTTTCATAGCCCCTAAGACAACGCAAAACCTACTTCATCCTTACATACACAGCATCCAGCTGCAAACTTCTCAAGGTACAGACATGTCTCCCTGGAAACACAGAACACAACAGATGCGTTAGCCTAGGTACCTGAGAGAGATCACGGTCACTATTTCCAAATAAGTGCAAAAAGCCATCAAATGAATTAAATTGCCTTCATTTCTTTTAACTTTTGCCAGCAGAGCATGGGGTTTGTTTTCAGGCAGTGGTAATCTTATTCCTTATGCTTTTAAAATCTATGTTGAATAATCACAGATTTTTCATTAAAATATAGTAAAGTCAAATACTTTAAATGTTCTATTAAAATGCCTGGCTCAGTGATGACTTGCACAACTAGTTAAGGTAAAAGAAAATGCTTTTATTGTCTACATCATGTTGGTTTCAGTCCCTTACTCTTATTTTGAGAAATATAGCATGCAGGAATAGAAAATCTAGTTTTTCAGCACCATTCACTGTATCTTTACCTTTTAATGTATAACACATAATTCCACATTATGCAGAGTCTTTTCTTAAATTATTATGTTCCAATCTTTTAGTGGCATATTTTGTTCATTTCTCCACTGTAATAACCTTACATTGAGGAAATGGTTTTGCAGAGCCCTTCAGAATGATGTATAAGGTTTTTTCCTGAGTAGGCAAAGACGATTTACTGCCATGGGATATATATTATTGATACATCATCCTGTGTTGGTCATTCACTCAGTTCACTGTGGCTAACTGAAGTCAATCAGTTTGATCTTACAATAGAGGGGTGCATGATTTTGCATCACTGCAGCATATGGTCAACTTCTTTTTCGTGTCTCTTCAACAAACACACTATAGTTACTCCATTTCTTACTCTGGACCCTGCCAGGACACCCACCTACTATGGGTTCTGTCTTATTTTCTCCAATATTTTTTTCCTCTCTCGCAGCCTTTTTCTCAATCAATGGCAATTGTTTGCCTTCCAGGTAGTGATTACTTATCTTCATGTGTAGTCTCATGCGTGAGATATTAGACAAGGTTTTTTGCAAAGTCCAAACCCATTTTAATCAACCAGCTACTTCCCACCTACTGCACCGCTGATGCTCTGAGAGATTCTAGCAGACTGCAGAAATACTACAGGCTACGCTCAACATTTCCGATTTTGCAATGATAATTCAGCAAAGATTAGGGTGCACGCAATGTAGCGCAGGCTGGGTTTACTGTTAGAGCTCACAGGCGTTTCATTACGGTGAGCGTAATGCAAAGCCATTGGGGGAAGGGTGAGTCAGCACCGCCTTCCGCCACCTTCCCCTGCACGAACAGCCGCCAAAAGCCACAAGCCAACCGTGCCTGGCCACCGTGGCCTCCCAGCGCCTCCTGCCCGCCAAGGCACCGCAGCCCGCAACACTTGTTCACTGCACTCCGCAGCGTTATTTGCCAATGATGCAGGCTTTCGGTAACCGGGGGTTCTAAAGCCCTTGCAGGGCGCTGTTAAGCGCCGCCAGCCCCATTCCAGAGGCGGATGAGGAGGGAAGCAGCGTCGAGCAGCGGCCGCTCCCCGCCCCAGCGCCCTCGCACGTGGCGGCCGCCCGAGGCCGGAGCCGCGCCCGGAGCCGGGCGGGGCCGCTCCGCCGCCCGCCCCGAACTTGGCGGCCGTGCCC